>MUZC01000458.1:208213-224384 GCA_002072015.1 Radix auricularia | reverse complement strand
AAAAAAAAAAAAAAAACTAAATAGATTAAAAAAATTAACTGAGTAAATAAAAAAAAAACAACTAAATAAGTTAAAATAAAAAACATAAATACTAATAAACTAGATAAATAAAAATAAACTAAATTAATAAAAATAAACTAAAATTTAAAAAAATGGAGTCTTGGAAACGAAAGGGGTTGTAGGACGAAATGACCCACAAGCCCAAATAGTTGCTAAATCTGATCATATCATTTTCACGGTGCAATCTTAAATGTGACTAACAGAACATTTAAACAATGTTTAATAGTAAATAAATAAATAAATAGTATAATCTTATACTTTTGTGTAAGCTACAATATCTATCAATAACTAAAAGACTGTTACTATTTATTTGTTTCATTTTAAATTTAATATTTAAAAAAAAAAACAACAACAAACAAACTTTTCATGTACGATATAGATGATGCAGGTTAAAGTTGTTAAATAAATGATTCACAAATCTACAGAATATAATCACACTGAGCAATGTGTCATTCACCAATTAATTATTGTGCAATACATGTACAAAATACACATGTGATAAAATGTCCTGATATGAAGGTATGATACCAATCTTTATTAACTTCAATTTTCCAAAGTTTTCAATTTTTCAATGAGTTGCAGTTTTACTACACGAAATTTGCTATCAGGAATGACAACCCTTGATATCACTTGAAACACCAGTAAAAACAAAGTTCATGCTCCTGAACCAAACTGACGCATGCAAGAAGCTTTACTTCCACCTTAGTAACACGTTAACAGTGGCAGATCCAACAAAAAGTTTGCAGGGTAATAGGTGAAAATAACAAAACAATTCTTTTAACATTCCTCGCGTCCTTTTAGTATTTATACCGTATATGACTATGTTTCCCCGAATGGGGAGATAAAAAAACGTGTCTGCTTATGTTGAATTGGTTCTGCCACTGATAAAAAATTTAAATAAAAAGGGTATTAATATAACCAAAGAAAATAACATGCAGTTGTTATGTAATATAATAAAATAAATATGTATGTATAAAAATATAAACCATGCTGATATGGTTAGTATTAGGGAACAAAGTTATTATTTCTAAGAAATTCCTTACGGATGTACACATTGTTTTGGCTGGAGTAAACAGGTCTGGGTGGGATAAAAGGTTTTCCTGAAAACATGCATCAACACATTAGGGAAACAATAGATTAGTTGATTGATTAGTGAAACAATAGATTTGTGTGAGTTGGTCAACAGACTTCCGTTTGGTCATGTGTTTACAATTTGAGTATTTGAGCCCACGGACCGGGAAAGATTATGTTTGGATTGAGGATCCGAGAATTGATTGTAAAATATTGTGTGTTTAGCTTTCAATATTCTCACAATATTCGCTACAAGGGTACACTTAGAACTGCTGTGAAAGCCTTTGACATTTGACATGACTCATGGGAGGCATCAGCCAGTAACTGAACCCACATGCGCTCTATGATACTGAATGGCTCAGCTGTCTGTGCGTTAATAGACAAAGGCTGGCAAGACCAAATAGCAAGCCTGGAAGGACTGTGTACAAAACCCTCCTGTAGGGATCCTATCCCTCTCTTGTCCGACATGCGGACGCAAATTTCTTATTTGAATTGTGTAAATATATATCTTATACGTATTTACACAATTTAAATAAGAATGCGAATCAGATACTAGCAGACTGAAACGACGAGACTAGCTAACTATTAAAAAAACAATTTAAAGAAACAACAACAACAACGAAATACAAGGCACCATAGGTGACGAATGAAGTATACATTAAATTAGATTTGGAGAGGGCTATTGACTACACAAATCCAAAGAGAGTTATTCTGATTTGAGAACTCGGCTCTATGCAAGAACTTAGTGGCACAGTCAAATACTTTTTTTAAATGAAGACTTTTTAATGATCCGCAGTAAAACGTATTTATAGTGTGGCATTTAATTTTTTGTATGTTTATATTATTCATAACCAGGACAATTTTGGGGGGATTTCTGAAACAGAATTTTCTCTACACACAAAGCTCATTGACTGTTAAACTAAACATTATAACCGCATTTCATAAAGCTTAAATTTAGGCCTACTCATTCCCCATGCTCATGCTGGTAAGGGTAAAAGTTTGTTTTCTTTTGATTTTAGTTTTAAAATCTTAAAACTTGTCAGATATTTTCTGACCTCGGCGTTAATTTGAATGTTTTTTAAGGGTGTGTGTGTGTGGGGTGGGGGCGTTGGGACTTACTTACTGGAGGCAGGGATTGGGTGTGTGGGTTAGTGGGACGTTGGGACTTACTGGAGGCAGGGATTGGGTGTGTGGGTTAGTGGGACGTTGGGACTTACTGGAGGCAGGGATTCTCATATCGGAGGTGGCTCTCTGGAGATGAATGGGATCCAAATGATTCCTGTGGGAGGCAGGGTGCCCGTAGTAGTAGGCCTCAGAGGGCGCCGCTGTATACATGCCTGGGGCGCCAAGCCACAAACCCGTACTGTTAACCTGTGCGATAAAAGACATAAATATATCATGACATTATTTAACTCTTAAAAGAGACCCCCTACCCCCCACCCCCACTTTTTACCAGTGGAGTAACATAGGTTTGGATATCCTGGGTCTGGTCTTATATTTAAGTGTAACATGGGCTGACGAGAGCGGCACACCAAACGTGACAATCTAGATAGAAAACTTCTCTCTCAGCCCCCACCCCCAACAACAGAATCTGTTCCAGAAAAGGACTAGGTGTGTGTGGGGGGGGGGGGAGGGGAATTGCAGGCAATAGTCCCGAAATCCACCACCTTGTTTTAATCACGTGTCATGTAAACTGACCTTCGGTAGCCGGCCATCTTGGCCTAGTGTAGACGGCTGACTGTGAGTAGGAGACACACCATGTGGGATGGGGTGGAACTGGTTGGTCTCATTCCTCTTCCGGTGCTTGACCTTGCTGAAGTGGACCAATGGAATATTTACTTGAGTTTAAATTACTCTTTTTATTTTAGTTTTCTTCACTGGCATTGAAAATTTAGATAAAAAGTTAGTGAAAGTCAACAGAGAGCAAATTTTGAAATATATGGATATTTAAATTTACTTCTTTCTATTACTTATGTGGTTTCAATACTTATATATACCGTGTATTTTAAGTCAAACTGTATATGAATTAATCTAGTTTGTAGTTTGTCTATATTTTGTGTGCCTTGATATGGCCCTGAGTTTTGATCAAAATTAAAATGTTACAATGATTATCTGAAAATGATTCAGTTACGATCCCATCCTACGGCCCAGCCCCAAATGTCTGATCAGAAACCCTTGTCCCTTCACCGTGGGGATGTGTCACAAGAGTTCTCAGATGCTTGGGGATTTTTAGGGTTTGGGGGCCGTTCATAAATTACGTCACGCGCCTAGTGGGGGAGGGGGTGTTTAAGAAATGAGACGTCACATAAAATAAAAAAAACGCGCAACTTTAAATAAAATTTCCACTTAAATATTTGATTGCTTGCAATTTATTTGATGACGTTTTCAATGGCTTTATATGTGTTACGAATTAGAGTGTGCAGCCTTGTGGTGGTGGTGGTGGTGTCAAAGCTTTGTGACGTCGTATTGGAAGAGGGGGTCATCGTTTTTGTGAAGAAGTGTGACGAGGGGGAGGGGGGTAAAGTTAAAAATTGGCCTAAATCGCGTGATGTCATTTATGGACGGCCCTTTGACGATGTTAAGACTGCAACCTAGATAAACGTAGGACGCAATAATCTTCTGTACAGAAGGAGCATCTGTAACATATAAGATAACTCTAATCGATGATAAAATATAATTATATGAAAGCTATTTACTTTTCCATGAGGACATTTGAATAATTTATTCATCTGTAAGGAAAGCTTTGTGGAATGCAGAAGTTGAAAACTAAATTTTTTTTTATTTTGGGTTATGGCGGCTGAGGTTAAAGCCAGCTGCAAGGTTGACATGAATCACGTGACATTTTTATGAGGCGAATTAGCAGACGTCGTAAACCTTTCCACGGATTCTATTTTTCAAATAGGTTGTCCCTAATTCAAATAGGTTGTCCCTAATTCAAATAGGTTGTCCCTAATTCAAATAGGTTGTCCCTAATACTAATAGGTTGTCCCTAATTCAAATAGGTTGTCCCTAATACAAATAGGTTGTCCCTAATACTAATAGGTTGTCCGTCCTAATACGAGGCCACAAACTGACCTTTACCCATTCCAGTATGCGCATCCCCATTACAAGTTTTACGATTTTAACAAATTTTATGAACGTTACTCACACATAGTGTTTGTAAAACTGAATTGAAAATTTATATGACATTTTTCATGAAATTTGGATATATTTTATTTGTGACATGAAATTTCGATATATTTTATTTGTGACTTGAAATTTCGACATATTTTATTTGTGACATGAAATTTCTATTTATTTTATTTGTGACATGAAATTTACATATATTTTATTTGTGACATGAAATTTCCATGTTTGATATTACTATTTCCGGGAATTGCTGTATGTTAAGACATGATAAGTTGCAAACATAGACATTAAAATAAAAATTGTTCTTTACCACGCTTTTATTAACTTAAGTTCCTTTTTTATCTGTTGTCCACAAATTTTCAAATTTTCCAACGTAAAATTAAACCACTTTCGATGATCCAAGATATCTCAAAATTTTAACACAGAAAGACCTTGGATGACAATGCATTGTATCAAAATTTTTCAGATCGAATGTACCGTTATTAAATTAAAGCATTTTTAAAAACTTTATCTCTATCTAGCATATGCAGCAGTCTGCTGTTGTTGACGTTCACGTGCCAACGAGTTCACCCCGTGACCACATCCCCGTGGTATTAAAACGTTGGGCGGGCGCTTATGAGGTAGGTGTTTTGTATAAAAATAATAGAGGTTAAAAAAAAAAGATTTTAAAAAAACAACACGTTTTTATATGTGGACTGAAAAGAATAAGTCCAAGATCGTTGATTAATGTGACTAAAAACGTGGGTGCTTCAAAATTCCATTCCAATTTAGAAATACAAAACATAGTTAGGTGTTAAGTATAAATATTAAGGATTAATAATTTAGAAGGCAAAAGAGAGATCTATAAGTGAGAGAATGAGTGAACTGCATATGTAAAGCCTCAAAAGCAACCACCCCACGTATTTAGTCATATTAAATCAAAGCTTTTGAATATAAGTTTTAAATTATTTTCTTCTTTTTAGTCCTCTTATAAAAACGTGGTTTTTAAAAAAACTTTTTTTTTAACCTCTGTTGTGATGTTATCAGTGATACTGTGAGATATTTTCTGAATAAACAAAATTCAAGGGTGAGTTTGTAAATAATTATAGGTACCTTACAACAAACCATATATGTAGTGTCTTTAAATAATATTATTGGTTTTAAAAAAAAACGTTCTGATAGTCTAATTACAGCAATGTCTATGTCATTATACCCTGAGGCGTTACTAGGGTTGGTGTCACCCGGGGCGATAGCTCATGGTGTCACCCGGGGCGGTAGCTCATGGTGTCATCCCCCTCTCGACTTAACCCATAGAACTCCTCCGAGTTTTCCAGTGCCGAATAACGGGAACATGCAAAATTTTACATTTTGGTGTCACCCCCCCCTGATGGTGTCACCCAGGGCGGCCTGCCCCCACCGTACCCCCTAGTGACGCCACTGATTATGCCAATGTTTGTTTCCATTCAGCTTCTAAATTTGTTTCAACACTTCCGAACACAACAAGACGACACGAGTTACGTGAATTACTTACAAACAGATGCAGTCCATGTTGACTCAAGCTTTCTCAAATATTTGATTTCTTTGACGATAAAGCATGTAAAATCCGTGAATATCTGCGCCAGTTTAATGAATCACAGGTTTATTTTGTCCTTTTCACATATCACTCCGACATAACATGGTGCATCCATTGCCCTAATGCCTTCACAATACGTGTATACCATCCTAGGTAGTTTTATTTCAGGAGTAAGTTTTCGTTTATAAAAACATCACCACATGATCGTTGTTTAGTTACATAATGAAACATACAACGCCGTACAAATGTTGTGACGTCATTTCCCAGTTTCAAATGGAAATAGTCTCGATGTGAACGAACTGTTGGAACTACATCAAACGGAAGTACTCACTCGTGCTGGAAATTTAAAAAAAACGACAACACTAAAACTTCCGTTAAATAGAAAACACAAGACGCGACGCATCCATTGCTGTATGAGTCATGGTTCACACCCCCGCTCCTAAATCATGGGATCATCGATAATGTGTAATCAGGTTGCAGTCCTATGTAATTCATATGACTGTCTTATGAAAATCATATGCAAGTCATATGGCAGTCATATGTAATACTCATGAAAGTTCTATGCAAGTCCTATTTCTAGGGTGGTTCACGTCAAGTAGTGATATAACAAATTAAAATTTTCTACCAATACGTGGGGCTTGGACTAGTGCGGCAGAGCGGGCGGGGAGAGAAGCTTGATAAGACTCCAGCAATCACTATAAAGAGACGGACTTAGAATTTGGTTGAAAATGTCAACCCTCTATAAAATCCGGGGCTTACCCGCCCTTTTCTACGTCACCGTTTTCTGTGAACCTGGCTGCCGACAATATGGTAATCACCAAAAGAATATAAAACAATTCACTAGTCCCTGGACTGGACGCGTCCTAGGAAGGAGCGGTTTGGGGGGGGGGGGGGGGGNGAGGAGGCTTATCTAAAACAAAGATCAAGAAGGTGGTAGTGTCGAAGGGCAATAATAATAAAAACAATCGATCCGAGGCGACAATGAGAGTTATGGGCCATGGACAACAGCTTCGTGTGACGTAACAGAATGAATCACAGCAGCTTAATACCATGACCACCTCCGTACTATTAATACAAATAAATGCAAACGTTATAGCGAATATTGTAGGACTTTAATTTTTAAAGTGGGTAAATTATTATCATCTGCGCTTTGACATGTAAGAGTTATTTTTCATTGGTACCTAAAAAAACGGAGCACCGACTACAACCATCCAAACGGATACCATCTTTAGTTAACATATTAACTACCTGCACGAACAATACGCTCATATCAACTTTTTACTAGTAGAAACTATTCCCCAGAACACCTTTATCACCTGAAAAAGCTATACCACCAGAACACATGTACATGTACCCAGGGGCGGATTAAGACTGCACGGGGCCCCTGGCTGCAATCAAACGGGGGCCCTATCCAGGCAGCGTCCCTTAAAATATGATTGCTAACAGCTAACATAAGACTGTAACTAAATATTAATAATGAAAAAAGAAACGAACACGAAGAAATAACTGTTTAAAATGTTCGCCGGTGTGTTAAAAATTGAGTGTGAAAAGAAAAACTTTTACATTCCACTGCTGGAAATCGAACCCGACACCATTTGCATCACAAGCCTATGCCCTTCGACACGACCAGCGAAGATTGTCAAAATTGAGAAATTTTAAAAATATAAACTATATTTTATACTATATTCTCTAAGTGAGCCAAGTTTTATAGATTATTAAGACTGTCAGGTCTGAATCGCGCAGTGTTAAGAAGTCGTAAGAAATTTCCCGAATCGTGTTTTTTTTAACCAAACTTTTTAAAATGGGAATTTAGGAATTTATAAAGATTTTGCCTAACATATGGGAATTTTTTAGATTGACAATTTAAAAGAAAATAATTACATTCTTGGATGAAAATAAAATAAAATAATTTGAAACATGCTCATTTTCAAATAAGAAATACTTTTTTTGTGTTGATGCGAGGCTCTTTGACGTCATATTTCAAAATACTTCATTCATGGAAAAGAACTAACAAAAAGTAAAGATGCAAAATATTTAGGAGTCATAATAAATGAGAAACTATCTTGGAACCCCCATGCCAATGAAGTTATTTAAAAATCAAACAAATCTTAGGCTATATAAAAAGAAACTTTTACAAATGTAACAAAGATATAAAACTAAAATGCTACCTCACCCAGGTGAGACCTATACTAGAATATGCATCTTCTGTATGGGACCCATCCACCAAAGAAAATATTGTTAAGTTAGAACAAATCCAAAAAAGAGCTGCCAGATTCATTACTGGAGAATATTCAAAACTGACAAGAGTAACACCATTAGTTAAATCATTAAACCTTGAAACACTGAAGGATAGAAGAACCAAGAGTAAATTAGTAAGTATACATAAGGCAATTAATTCTAATTTAGAAATACAACACAAAGATAACTTAATACAACCCTCAAATAGACATTAAAAAATAAAAACACCTTTCTTATTCCATATGCAAGAACAAACACATACAAGTTTTCTTTCTTTCTGTCCGGTATTCGGGCGTGGAATGGGTTGCCTGAAGAAACCAGGAAAGCCAACACTTTATCATCATTTAAAACTCTAGTAAGAATACAGGACTAAACACAAAACACTAAACCATAGGAATACGTAGGACGCAATAATCTTCTGTACAGAAGGAGCGTCGGTAACATATAAGATAAGATAATATATTTGTTTATTTTTAGCGTGTCTAGGTTTTTTATTTCGGATCTAGTTTTTTTTTTCCTGACGTTTTTGCTAGGTTTTTCCCAACATTGTCACTGACAGTAGACTGCAGACAGTTTACAGTCAGATTGTGTAAATGTATTACTATTAAATAATATAATTAATTAGTCTGAGCCCGAATCATCATAAAATGTTTGTTACATATAAAGGACCAAATCATTAATAATATGTAAACATATAACAATCTATGTAACCATGTATGATTGATTCATTATTAATAAATTTCAAAACATTCATTTTAAAAAATATATTTTTATCAATCACAGACAAATTTAAATTACAAGATTATCCAAATAACTTTTTAAAACTTCATGATGTTAAAATTTAAAAGTATAATCTATATTTTGGCTTTGTAGCAAAGTTGTTAAAAAAACGTACATATTAAATAAAAATTGAAAGTACCCTATTAAAAATTGCCTTAAAAATGCAAAAATATTTATTATTTTTTAATTTGGAAGTCAAAAGTCATTAAAATGAATGCGAAAGCATTTATTTGAAGTTGCCACTTTTCAGATTTTTCCCCAAATTTTTAATGCATTTCGGAATTTTTAGCCCAATTTGGGATTTTTTTTTACCCCTGGCTGGGAAAATCTGGCACTTAAGACTTCGCAACTCTGGAATCGTAATCAGTTTAATAGATAATGTTTATAAATTTATTTAATTTATTATATTTTCAAGGGTTCGTGCAAATATTTTTACACTTTTATTATAAAATATAAAAAGTTTGGGGGCCCCAAATCGTCGGGGGCCCGTGGCTTTAGCCCGCTCAGCCCCCCCCCCTTAATCCGCCATAGCATGTACCAGTACAGGCTATACCACCATAACCCCTTTATTACCTGTACAAACTATAACCACTGAACACCTGTAATACTTGCACAAGCTGTACCTATAAAATCCTTTATTATCGATAAAATTTACCCACAGAAACGCTCTATTATTAATTCAGCCTACCATTTAGTGGCAATGACCTAAGGACATGGTAAACACTACAGCTAACAATGCAATAGATATGACCTATGTTAAAAATAAAGATCGAATGAATCATTGGAAAACATCACTAAATATAGTCCACAAAGTTAGAGTTATTTCGGAAAAATCTATTCTCACCATATCTGTAATACTTTCAGTGGCCCATTTCCTTTATGTGCATCATTAAGTCAGTTTTAAAAGTTATTTGAAATTACCACACTAAATTTTTTGGATAAAATAAATTTACATAGAAAAATTAAGAGACAGGATATTAAAAATTACCAGTCAATATAGACAAGCCTAAAAATAGATTGCTAGACCTTCCACGGAAAAAGATTCCATTGTAAGGGCGTAAATAAAACAATCTCTTTACAAACTGTACCTAGATATTTCTGAATGTAAACTGACTTAACCCGTGTTTGTTATGCTAATGAAGTCCACGATAGTCATCGCGGCAGACACCCGTGTTTTGAGGACCAGCCGCCCAGATCGTGGCGGCACGCATGAACACAGCCCCGTCCATTAGTACAGCCCCGTCCATTAGTACAGCCCCGCCCATTAGTACAGCCCCGTCCATTAGTACAGCCCCGTCCATTAGTACAGCCCCGCCCATTAGTACAGCCCCGCCCATTAGTACTTCCCCGTCCATTAGTACAGCCCCGTCCATTAGTACAGCCCCGTCCATTAGTACAGAGAATTAAACATGAACGAATGCTAATCACCTGCGTGACTTGAGTGTGACCGCGAGGAATGCCGGGAGTTTTTTTCACGGTGTTAATTGCGCGGATCAAAGTAAATTCCAAGCTGTAGATACCAGGAGGTGATGTGAATGTTGATGGCACGTCAATCTGAACGGTGTGACCTTACTTTGGAGTCAGAAATGGAAAGTCAGGCCATGGTGCGGTAATGGGGTTACTTGACATTTAAGACAATTCATTGGAAAACATCGCCACACTTTGAAATAGTTGTCCAAATACTCAAACGCGAAATTAAGCTACATTTAAAATCCGAAATTCATGGCATCCCCGGAAAATGCGTTGCATACCTGGCGAAATTTGAATTCTGTCGTAAGAAATCCATCACACAGACTTCACTAATGTATGAAAAGTAAATCCCCACATGTAGGTGACGCCCATGTGACTTCTTAGACCCCCACCCTTCCAGCTAGAAAGCCTCAAGCTAACATTTCGGTAACAAATTTGGTTGATGCAATCTTCTGAGGCCATTCCTACCAACGAAATGGGAAGCGCCCCTGGATTCACCTCAAAAACAATAAGATATACAACTAGGGTATTGCAGGACGAGTATAACGACAATTGATACAACAAAAAGAGCAGAAGTAAAACCAGAACATTTGAGTCACGATCAAACACAAACAGCCTTATGTGGAGATGCTGATCTTCTATCGAGCGCCTCCTCAAGTAGCTGATAGAAGAAATCCCACCAGAAATGGAGGGTCCCGGGGAAATAAAATACCCGGGGCGAACCAAAACAGAACTGCTGCCTAGCAGGAAGTTGAGGGATCCACTTAGGCTAGGGACCCAACCCGAACAAAGGCAGCTATCCTGAGAGCTACAAGGGGCATCCCCCCCCCCCCCCGAAGTTTGTGCGAGGGCTGACGATCCTGTCACGTTAAAAACTATAGTTACGAAAACAAAAGAACAAAATGAAAGTCGGACTGATCACATTGGATTACGCACGACCCTTGCCTGTCCACAAACATGAGATACGAAAAGCCCCGTGAAATGTACTTAGTCTATACAGAGCTGGTGCCCTGGCCCGCCTCAGTGATGAATTGTTTAGATATAGAATAGTTATTGTAGCACTACAGGAGATAAGATGGAGAGACTAAGATTTCCTAAGTACTAAGGAGTATACAATATTCTACAGTGGAAACAACTTAAATACTTTAGGAGCAGGATTTTCAGTAAAAAGAGGGACAGAGAATGCAGTCATTGGGTTTAGACCAGTGAGTGAAAGATTATGCTCCAAGAGGATCAGATGAAAGTTGTTCAATGTCACGTTAATCTGTACACATGCTCCAAACAGAAGATACAGACGACAACATAAATGAAACTTTCTATGAAACACTGGAATAATATTTGATGACATACCACGCCACGATATGAAAATAGTCCTTGGTGATTTCAAGGCGAAAATTGAAAAAGAACAATTCAATAGAACAACAATCGGAAAGGAACGTCTACATGATGAGAGCAATAACAACAGAATGAAACTTATAGACTTTGCCATCTGTAAAGGTATAACAGTCAGTAGCACAATTTTCCAACATAAGCAAATTCACAAAGCGACATGGATATCTCCAGATGGATTTACTCGTAATCAAATAGATCATGTACTTATTGACCGGAGACATGGCTCTGACATGTTAGATGTCAAAAGTTGTAGAGGGGTGGACATAGACTTAGACCATATTTTGGTCAGGATCAAATTTAAACAAAGAATTAGTAACACGTATAACAAACGAAATAAAAAAGTACGTAAGTCAGAAACTGTGTAGGGACTAAAAAACTACCGAAGAATATTAACAGAAGATCGAAACTCAACTAGAAGTATACAAAAGAGAAGCAACCAGCAACGCTACTATAAACCAGCAGTGGAAAAGATGAAGCAGAATTTTAAAAGTGTAACAGAGGAAACAATTGGATTTAAAGCTAATGTGCAAAGAACTCTTAGAAGAAAGGAACAAGGCGAGACTAACGATGCTGCAAAGGGAGACAAGAGGAACACGTCAAAAAATATAATGAAGCAAGAAGACTAGCCAGCAAAATTTGCAGAAGGAAAAAGCGAGTCTGGGAAAAATAAAAAAAAATAGTAGAGATAGAAGAAATGGCAAAAGAAAGAGATGTGAGGGGAATGAACCTGAAAATAAAGCAGGAAAAGAATGGATTTCAAGCAAGATCCCACATGTGTGAAAATATGAAGGGAGAATTGATTACAGAGAGCAGTAGAGTATTAGAGACATGGGCACAACACTTTGAGGTATTACTAAATGAACTAGATGGAGTTACCTATGAGGATTACAGCCCACCACAAGGAGGACCGGACCCTTTAGTAAACCAACCAACACTAAATGAAATAAAAGAAGTAATATCCACCATGAAAAACAACAAAGACCCAGGAATAGACCTCAACTCTGCAGAATTGATAAAAGACAGTTGCATTTAACTACATAAGCAAATACACGAACTTATATCCAGAATCTGGCAGGAGGAAGAAATGCCAACCGAATGATACACAGCACTCATAGTCCCTATTCACAAAAAGGATCTAAGTTAACCTGCTCTAACGTCTAAAGGAATATCACTCCTTAATGTAATGTATAAAATCCTCACAAAACTTATAGCAAGAAAACTTGAAAAGTATAGTGAATCGATACTAGGGGACTCTCAATGTGGGATTTCGACAGAATAGATCAACTGCATATCACATTTTTACTTTAAACTGTCTTATGGAGAAATGCTATGAATATAACATCGACATACATCAACTCTATGTCGACTACAAAACTGTATATGATAGCATAAATAGGAATTACCTATACAACGCATTACAGGAACTTGGAGTCCCACACAAACTAACTCGGCTCATATATATGACAATGGCAAACTTCAAAAGTAGAGTCAAGTTACAGGGAGACTATTCAAGGTAGTTCACAGCTGACCGCGGTCTCAGACAAGGAGATTCACTATCATGTATGCTATTCAACATCCCACTAGAGAAAATCATTTTAAAAATACATGTTAGTTTGAGTGGAACCATAACAAACTACTTCCAGAGAGGATATAAGAGAACAAAGACCGTCAGAAACCATGTATAGCCAACCACTTCAGTACCTGGCATATGCAGACGATATAGCGCTACGCTACTGGGTAGAAACAGTAATGACATAGTTTAAGCTTTAAAGGAACTTGAAAATGCGTCTGCCGGAGCTGGTCTTATTATAAACGAATCAAAGACGAAACACGTGATTATGTCACGAAACACCCATACTGAAGATAATATCATTATAAACAAACACACATTTGAGAGAGTTGCTACTTTCAAATATCTAGGGGCAACTATAAACGATCACAATGAGATAATTGCGGGGGTGAAAGAAGGGTTAACACAGAAGGCAACCGCACCTACTTCAGCTTACAAAAATTTATAAGAAGCAAAAACCTCTCAAAGGGAACAAAGGAAATAATATACACCACTATTATAAGACCGGTAGTAACGCACGTTAGTGAGGACTTGGACCCTGACTAGAAAGGCTGAGAACCTGCTCAACATTGTGATAGGAAAATCCTTGGAAAATATATGGTCTTGTGATAGAAAATGATATCTGGAGAATTCGCACAAACCAAGAACTATACCATCTGTACAAAGACCCACCTATAGTCACAAGTAATAAAAAGGAAGACTACGCTGGGCAGGACATGTTGAAAGGATGCCAGAATATAGAGCAGCAAAAATTATTTACAAACAGAAACCAGGGGGCAGACGACTCACTGTCGCACAAGACTGAGGTGGATCTATGATGTGGAGGGTTCGAGCATGGAGAAGGAAAGCCATCGATCGATCCGAATGGAAGGATGTGGTGGAACAGGCCAGGGCTCTACATGGGATGTAGCGCCACTGATGATGATGCTTATGACAAACACCAACAGCCTCCCCTGACATATATTTTATAATCAGGTGACGCTATTGCACCACCCAATTTCCATGAATGGTGACACCACTGCCACAATCCTGGTGTTGGGAAACGGATTACTACCCAACTTGTGGTAGGAAAAACAGGTTTAAAATCCGTTAAGGTAGGAGCCATACCCCCAATAGTGGACAGCCGAGTGTAAAACGTATTAAAATACCAAATGTGACAGCAACGAATGTGGACACCGTTTCAAATAACGTTTTTTAGGTAACTTCCAGGCCAAAGACATTTACTTGCCTTGAGGTAACATTTAAATGCATCGTCCATCTTCGATGTGCCCCCCACTCTCATCCCCTACTCCTCCACTACACACACGCAAGGATTATTCGCAGAATAAATCTAAGACAAAACCTACAAAGGGGGGGTAGACTGGTATAAAAAGAAGTCTTTCGACATGCTAATATAGTTACTCTCCTCCACAAACGAAGATATAAATTATTCTTCTACCCTTGACAGGGAGATAGATGTAAACAGATAAACCGTAGTCGCTAGTCAACATTGAAAGGGAATTTGTCCCCGCGTTATTCATTGACTTTGATAAGAAACTAAGTGTCGCACACACTTGAGGACACTAGTAGTAAAACATGGGAATCGAATACCTGCTAGTTTTCCCCAAACATCTATTGCATACAAGGGAAAAAAACGTATTAAAAATATTTCTGATCAACAATTCAAACGATATTATCGCCACGAGGCCTTCACGGTCATGTTTACATTTGATTAGCTGCGGTTTGCCGAGTGGCCCAGTGAACAACAGTTGGCCAAGTTCAACCAGTTTGTCACTCCGACATGAAGATAATGAACGCGATCCTTCACAATTCAACCATGAAAAGTACAGGTTCGTGGGTCAACAGAAACACACAATCAGATCAGCGACTCAAATACCGGTTTTGATTTTTAGGCTGTTATCGGTTAACATCAGTTAACATCTTTTATGGTGACGTCACAAACGCTGCTCCTCTCACACCCCCCCCCCCCCCCCCCGCACGCACACACACACAAGTAAATAACTTGTTACTGGATTGTTACCTGCATTCTTCAATCATGGGTTACCAGCAATCCTACAATCAAGGGTTACCAGCAATCCTACAATCAAGGGTTACCAGCAATCCTACAATCAAGGGTTACCAGCAATCCTACAATCAAGGGCTACCAGCAATCCTACAATCAAGGGTTACCAGCAATCCTACAATCAAGGGTTACCAGCATTCCTACAATCAAGGGTTACCAGAAATCGTACAATCACATGATGATGTTTCTCATGTAGATCTTACACATTCTATGATATAACGACAGTATTAAAATGTTATGTCATGTGCCGGCAAACTTTCACGTTGAGTTTCACGTTGGCGATGTCCAAGGTCTGTCTACAAAACANCTAGGAAGCAATCCTACAATCAAGGGTTACCAGCAATCCTACAATCAAGGGTTACCAGCAATCCTACAATCAAGGGTTACCAGCAATCCTACAATCAAGGGTTACCAGCATTCCTACAATCAAGGGTTACCAGCAATCCTACAATCAAGGGTTACCAGCAATCCTACAATCAAGGGTTACCAGCATTCCTACAATCAAGGGTTACCAGCAATCCTACAATCAAGGTTTACCAGCAATCCTACAATCAAGGGTTACCAGCAATCCTACAATCAAGGGTTACCAGCAATCCTACAATCAAGTGTTACCAGCATTCCTACAATCAAGGGTTACCAGCAATCCTACAATCAAGGGTTACCAGCAATCCTACAATCAAGGGTTACCAGCAATCCTACAATCAAGGGTTACCAGCAATCCTACAATCAAGGGTTACCAGCAATCCTACAATCAAGGGTTACCAGCAATCCTACAATCAAGGGTTACCAGCAATCCTACAATCAAGGGTTACCAGCAATCCTACAATCAAGGGTTACCAGCAATCCT
>MUZC01000458.1:197342-207808 GCA_002072015.1 Radix auricularia | reverse complement strand
TTAATTTTATATAATTGATTTACCAGCAATCCTACAATCAAGGTTTACCAGCAATCCTACAATCAAGGGTTACCAGCAATCCTACAATCAAGGGTTACAAGCATTCCTACAATCAAGGGTTACCAGCATTCCTACAATCAAGGGTTACCAGCAATCCTACAATCAAGGGTTACCAGCATTCCTACAATCAAGGGTTACCAGAAATCGTACAATCACATGATGATGTTTCTCATGTAGATCTTACACATTCTATGATATAACGACAGTATTAAAATGTTATGTCATGTGCCGGCAAACTTTCACGTTGAGTTTCACGTTGGCGATGTCCAAGGTCTGTCTACAAAACACGGTGAACCATGAAACCCGAGCCGCCAAATTCTTGTCCAACCAACCACTCCCTAGATCTAGATGTCATGCTGAGACAGTCTCCGGCGATGACAGTTTAGGGGAGGGGGCATGGTGGTACAGATAATCTCTTGCAACATTGCAATGTCCCCGACGGAATGTTGATTTGAGTCCGAGGAAAGACGCATGTTGGTAGTGAGAATCAATAGACATTTGACAGTAGGGTAATTCTTACAATGTTAACAAGTCGCGCGTCAAAACATGCTTTGAAACCCTAACCCTAACCTGACATGAAGGCGAACACATCAGAAAGTTACCTATAGTTTAAGGATTTTTTAAAAAAATGGTTAAGATTACAATACAAGTGAAAAGTGTTTAAACAAATCGGAGTCTGCAGAGATCTGAAATTCGTCGACCCAGGTCCGAACTTGTAAATATCCCCAACTCGTCACACAATTTGACTGTATACGTGGGTTTGGGTATAGTGAGATGAACACTTTGAAGACATTTTTTACAATAATCAAACAAACAGAAAAAACCCCCACAACCTTGAACAAATGTTGAAATGGCGATGGCCATGTTGGTACATTTCTTATTTTTAATACAAAGCGACATCACTGATAAATGTAATAATGAAGAAAACGAAATAAAAAGATCATATAACAAAGTCATAGGCACGAGACAACAGGATAAATAACAACAGTAGACGGGGGGGGGGGGGTAAAGATAAACGACGGCAAAGGTGAACCATTTGATGAGAATCTTCTCCTCATTCATCAGACTACGTGGGGGAAAAGGAATAAGGGTTCTAGGAGAAAGGGGAGGGGGAGACAGATTGGGGTCTCCGCCTTGGACAACAACAAAAAAAGTTTAGTTGAGATCGTTAACTTGCGTTCCTGTCTGAATTGTCGGACCTGGAGCTCATTTGATGACATTTTATGACGCCCGACACCAGGTTTACACCCGTCGTTAGTGTGCACGCCAGATAATCGAGAAAAAAAAAAGGGAGGGGGTGTAGCTAGCGAATATGCTTCAAAAATATAAATCCATTGAAATACCGTAATAAAAGCATGTAGAGCTATTCACAGGGAGCAGCCCGAACGCTCATAAATGTTTATGGATATTTCAAAGGAGGGCCATTAAAAAAATTGAAGGTAAAAAACAGCATAACTCTGTGAAACCATTCAGGACGCGAAATCTCAAGAATTATTCGTAAGGAGTGATCTCCTCTTTATATGGTCATTGATAGTTTGATCAACCTTCACGCAAGTGAAACATAAAAATGTGATCTATGCATATAAACAATTGTCAAATACACGTTCAGTAAATCGGGGATTGACTGGAAAGATTTCGATAAATGCCTGATGTGAGAGGTTTTGTACCACCACTACCCGTCCACGAAAACACATTTCATCTTCACCGGAAAGTGAGATTCAAATCATAAAAAAAGTGAAACAATTTTTTTCAAAGCACATGACACTATGAAAGACAGAAGGTGACACGCAGGTTTACAAAATACCTTACTCCAAGTATTCTAAAGACAGAAGGTAACACGCGGGTTTACCAAATACCTTACTCCAAGTATTCTAAAGTGTAAATCAAGCAAATGTCCCAGAAAACTTCCAGAGGCGTTTTTAGACTTCATGTACACGGACCGGTCCTAAAAACCACGTGACAGGTTGTGGAATCCTCTGTTCAACATTACCATCAACACAAGTCTGTTTACTTTTGTGATACGTCATTGTGGTGTGTTTTTTTTTTAAAGGAGGGGGGGGTGAAGTATGTGCAACGTCATCGCATCAAGTGGCGCTAGCTACACTCAATAAATCATCCCATTCAGGTCGTGTTTGTCAAGTGCTCCACCCGCCCCGCCCCGCAGTCGCTTCCAAAACATTTTTTTTTACGGATATTCATTCAATCTAAGCATAGGGGAAAAATGATATCCAAACAAAATATTGAAATATGCTTTAGACGTGCTGTTCTGAAGAATGTAAAGAATGACTCCAAATGAGTGAAATATGTGGTAGTGGGAAATTAGCTTTAAAAAGATAAAAGCTATTTGTAAGGAAAAAAATGACACCCCCCAGAAAAAAAAAATAAAAAAATTAATAATTAATACATTTTTTTTAAATTAAAAAAAGAAAAAGAAAAAAATTAAAATAAAATACATCTATTGCAGTGGTTGTTTCTGTGAAGTTTTGCACTTGCTAAACATATTTATTCTCACCCAAAAATGTACTCCAACTTCGAATACAGCTGCTCATAACATCGAATACCGCAGGTCATAACATCGAATACCGCAGGTCATAACATCGAATACAGCAGGTCATAGAATACACCTTGACTCTTGACTCGACTAATATAATAGTACTAACTAAACAGACTCAATGACACAGGCTACATCAGACGCCACAGTGTTCATCTTGGCATAAATAAAGACTTTATAAATAACCAAGCTGACTATGGAGTGAGATGAACATTGTCTCAAAGATTGAACGTGTCTATTTATTTCAAACACCAACATTCACAACGCAGCATTATTTTTATCACTAATAAGATTAATAATACACGTATCTTATCACGACCATAGATCAGATTGAATTACCATAGTTATGATAGTTATATTCTTAATTAAGTCTTATCTTATCTTATCTTATCTTAGATATACAGACGCTCCTTCTAAGCAGAAGATAATTGCGTCCACAGACCATGAGAGATGATCTGTTGGCAAGTGATGCAGCGGTCACATGCCACGGCATTAGGGGTTCCACGCATTACCCCAGCCGCCTAACTATTGTCTAGTTAGGTACCCATTCGGAGCTGGGTGACTCGGGGACTCCGCAGGCCCCGAGAACAAATCCTCACTTTCGTGTGGATTCGAACTCGTGACCATCAGTGTGACAGTCGAAAGCGCTACCTCTCGACCACCACGTCCCAGAGGACTCACTCAAATAAATCATATTGGATTAAAAAATTTGTTATTTCAATCTCTAAAATAACATGCAATGGATAATAACAATTTAATATAGATCAGTGGTTCCCAAAGTGGTCCATACGGACCCTTATGGGTCCCTGGTACCATTCAGGGGTTCCGTGGAATATTAAAATTGATTTGGGGGTCCATGAACAATGTCAGGGGGTCCGCGCAAGGTTTATTTTAAATTATTAAACTGATAAATTGTTATTATTATGAAAATTAAAATGAATAGTAATAAATAAAATAGGGTGTGAGTGACTCTTCTAATAATTAAATACCATTTTGGGTACTATCAGTCATGGAATACAATATCGTGTAATTTCCACATCTATAACCAACAAAATATTTGGTTTGTTGAAAGGTCTAGTTAGATGTGTACAAAATGTGGAATTCCTATAGCTATGTCAGAAAAATACAAGTTTTTTAACTTGAATTTTACAAGCGTTCCAAGGTTGTGTCGGGAAGTTATATTTATTTAAATTGTATCCTGTTATCAAATATTTTCTTTCAAAAGAGCTTTACTGCAGCATACCATTGACAAAGTTAATAATTATTAACAGTGGTTTGTTACAACAGATAGGAGAATGAGTGAGTCTAAGGCTCGATTAAGACTTGATGGGTCCTGATGTTATTTGAAATATATTTGGGGGGGGGGGGCTTTTTGAAGTCCAGATATTCTATGTCAGTGCCATTTATAAAAACAAAATTCCGGGGGCCCCGAGAAGGCTATAGCCTAAGCTGTAGCTTGTTTATCAAAGAGGTAAATCCAGCACTGAGTGCGCGAAGTAACAATGCCGATAATACAGTGTTGTTGAATTTTTGAAGTATAGCTAAATGTTTAGAAACAAAGGGTGAAACAATTAAGCTGAATTTAAAATTTAAAAATTGAAGTTATTTAATCATTTATTCGCAAAAAATCTTTTTGAAAGTTTGCATGGATCACTGGAGTATGTCATTAGAGCAGTTCATAAAATCAAAAGGAATACGTTCATAAGAGATTATTTGCTCAAAATGGTCTGGAAAATGAAGAAGACTAAAATCGTTTACATTTTCACACAGAAGTACGTTGGTTATCAAAAGTGCATATTTAAATCGAATTTATGCTCTCTCTAATTTTGTGTCCGTATTCCTGGGAAATCAAAGACAGTGATTTGCAACACAACTCAAAAAATGACCTACCCTTTATGAATGATTTATTTACCCAACTTTAACTAAAGTAATTTGAAACTAAAAGCATTATATCTGAGCTTGTTGCAAACCTTTTTCTTTGCAAACAACACTTAGGAACAGGAGAATGTCCTCAGTTGCTAATTTTTTCGAAATTTAAAAATAGAGGTAAAGATTTGTTAGCTTACTATCAACACTTAAAGGCTCTTCGTGCAGACTCAGACCTGAACCAAAGAGTTGAAGACACTATTCACTTGGGTATTCCCGAATTTCAGTTGAACCCTTTTGCGCGTGGACAATCTCAGATCCTAAACATAGATGAATCCATACTAACACAGGAGCAGCTTTTTGAAAGGAGGAACTTAAACAATTGTTTGAACTAGGATTCTGGTTACCAAGTCAGATCCAAATTTTATATCCTGCATTATGGGTTACTGTACAGAAGTTTTTGACTGCTTTCCCGTCTTCCTATTTGCTAGATCAAAGATTCAGTGGCGCTGTGAACCTCATTTAAAAAACAACAACCAGAAAACGACTAGAAATTGTGGGGATTTCCAATTGCTACTCACAAACATTGAGTCAGTCATAAGTACACTCATAAAATCTCATCCCCCTAATCCAATTAGACTATTAATTGTTAGCAATTTTATTTGAAAAAAAAAGACATAATTTCAATTCATACCGTACTTCTTAATGAAAATGATGCTTTTTTAATTATTCTATTTTTTTTAAACAATATATTTATGTAGTTTTTTTCACAGGTTGGTCTGTGGGGGAAGTTTCGACTATAAGTGTAAAAGGGGTCCGTGGGTCAAAAATGTTTGGGAACCACTGATATAGATCATTAAAATAAATTGATTTGGGTAAAAGCAATTTAAAAAAAAAATCACTTAAATAAAATGTAACCGATAAAAACATATTTTGTTTTGATTAAACTAGGAAACTCGCGACACTGTCCACTCATTGACCCCCCCTCCCACCAGTGTTCCCTCTAAGGTCCGTTGGTCGATGTGCAAAGTAAGAATACTTGTGTGCAAAGTTGCACAGCATCCATTTTTTGTGTGTAGTATTTTACCTAATTTGCTGCGTGGTAATTGTAAACTGCTGTGCAGCGTTGGTAAGATATCAGAGAATGAGAAAATTGCCCCCACACGTACCCACCACCCACACTCTGACTCCTACCCCTGATGTCTGCCCATGTTAAGCATTTAGCACGACACGCCACTGTATATTGAGCCAAGAAGTCAGCACGGTTCGAATCGCGAAGAAACTTTTTGTTTATGGTTCGAGAGTAGACACAGGGATCGATAATTATATTTATTAATGCTGGGCTAGAGATTACCGCCTGATACATTCACACATATTGGTAGAAGGTGTTCTCACATTGCACTAACGTAGGTCTAGAATATGTTCATGGTAGAAGGGCTTCTCACATTGTACTAACGTAGGTCTAGAATATGTTCATGGTAGAAAGGCTTCTCACATTGTACTAACGTAGGTCTAGAATATGTACATGGTAGAAGGGCTTCTCACATTGTACTAATGTAGGTCAAGAATGTGTATGATTTTAAGGATAAAACATTAACAATAAATGAATAATTTTGGTTTTTAAGGAGAACGGAAAGTTAAATATAGAACTTTAAGAAACCAACAAACGTACACAAAAGAAAAAATAAATTTAAAATAAAATAAAATAACTTTAAAAAAAAAAAAACGATTATAAAAATTTCAGCTTCGAAACGATGCAGTTAGAGAAATTATTTTTGAACATAACAACAAAAAAGTTGTTAAATCATTACGGCGCTGTTTAAAAAATTAAAAAAAAAAANGATACTCTCAGTGGCAATCTTCGACTTCCAACGATACTCTCAGTGGCAATCTTCGACTTCCAACGATACTCTCAGTGGCAATCTTTGACTTCCAACGATACTCTCAGTGGCAATCTTCGACTTCCAACGATACTCTCAGTGGCAATCTTCGACTTCCAACGATACTCTCAGTGGCAATCTTCGACTTCCAACGATACTCTAAAAAACTCCGATTCCCTTTTCTCATGACGTTGAATTTTAAACTAAGTTATTACGTTAGTTTTGTGATACGATTTCCAGCAAGAAAAAGCTTAATTTTTATTTGCCAACTGTGATTGCAAATTAGACTAATTGTGTTTTAAAATAAAAATTAAACAATTAATAAAAAAATTAATCCGCAATTCAATTTCATCATAAATTCATATTTAAAGGGAACATAACAAATTTTAATTTTAAGTAGAACACAAAACATAACAATGAACAAATATATCACAGTGAAGAAGACGAGATAGTAACAACACAACAGACTTCACAGAGTTGAGAACGGAAGTGACGCAATTCCAGTTTTCTAACTGACACTTATCGATGGCTTTTACGGCGTCCGGGTGAGTCAGATTGAGGACACTTGGTGGGTCTGGTCTGTCTTCACCCCCACTCCCACCCCACGGCCGTATTTTGAGGACACTTAATTGGTTTGGTGGGCCCCACGGCCCTATTTTGAGGATACATTTTAGTTCTCTTTTGTTATGGTGTTAGTTTAAAGAACATTTTATTTTGTAGTTTAGAGAAGCAGTCAGTCAAATAAAACTTGATTCGAATAAGTTCATTTCCGTAAAATAATTGTTTTAAAAAAACGTTATCAAGACATTCTTTAAAAATTATTTGAGTTTTTGGTCATATTTGAAGTGAAGTACATAAATCAAGTAAAAATGCTACACAATTTAAAGAGTAAACTACTAGTGTTAAAAAAATTAGTGAACAGATTTTGCGACAAAACAAAACATTTCAAAATTTAAGTTAATGATTAAGTCTTAGGTTTAAAAAAATCAAACGTCAAGTAAGTAGACTGTATAATGTCAACCGTTCAGTCAAAGTTTCATTTTCTCAAGAAAGATTTACAAAACTTACAAACTTTCGCCAATAGAAATGTATCAATGTATAAACCTAACTTCCGAAGAACAAACCGATTCACAGAAAAAAAAACTATTTCCATGCCCGAAGAATGTCACAACCAACAGAGTTAAAGTTAAATTATTCTCTCCTGAAACTCACTGCGACCCGAGCTGACGAATGACAACTACGAGTTTAAAACTCACAAATTTAAGGCAGGGCACTACCAAAAATTTCTGGAATTCCAAACATTCAACGAGGGAACGATGTTTTAGTTGTATCCTTGTGGGGCCACTCCCAGACGACATGCACCGACACTTTATGGCTCCTGGAATAAGGCGCACTGGTCCTTGTCACTTTTTAAGACTGTATACAACAATGTCGCAACACGGCTTTAAAAAAAATGTGCGGGCACACACACACACACACACACACACACACACACACACACACACACTTGGTTAGGGGGGAACTAACCACAGACTGAATCAGGCCCGTGACTAGATTGGGGGCAGGACTGCTGTGTGGTGGTGGTATGCCGTGGAAAGAATGGGCCTGTCATAGATCGCTGCGTTGATTTAAGTGGCACACCAACAACGACAGGTAAAAACACCAGGTATGGAAATGGGCCTCGACTTTCGGAGGGATGTCCGGATAAGTAGGAGTGGGTTCAGGGGCGTGTCCGACTAAGTTGAACTCCCTCAATCGGTCTCCGACTGTGTGCCGCGGCAGAGTTATTCAAAGTAGTTGACAAACACTTGTATGAGAACTACGGTAGTAAGAGTTGAATTATTTATAGGAAAAACAAATTAAAAAAAAAACAGACTAAAACTCGAGGTCAATATCAAAGCACGGCAGGGGGAAAGGGGGGTTTCAATTGTGTAACAAAATATCCTAGTTACTTTGTGGCAAGTTTCAATTGCTTGTTTTGTTATACGCAACGATGACATAAGTAAGTTAATGAAGTTTAGTTCACTAACTTACTTATGTCATTGTTGGGTGTAACAAAACTAAAAATCTTTGTAGTAGTTTTTCAAGGCTATCTAAACCAGGGTAAAGTGCACCAGGATTGGAAATTAGCTAACGTAACTCCACTCTTTAAGAAAGGTGATAAATCAGACCCTGGTAATTATATACCTGTATCACTTACTACTATCACCTGTAAATTACTAGAACACATAATATATAGTAGAATAGTGAACCTCCTTGACAAATATAATGCCATATGCCCACATCAACACGGCTTTAGAAATAACTGATCATGTGAAACAAAATTAATAGGTTTAATATATGAACTACCAAAAGGCTTAGACAATGTTGATAAAAAAAGATACACTATTACTTGACCTCACCACCTTAGTTTACTTAAAAATCTTAACTTCTTTGGAATCTCAGGTCCCTTACATCACTGGATCCAAGACTTTCTTTCAGGTAGGGAGCAGACTGTAATAATTAATGGACCTAAATCTGCACCAATAATGGTTAACTCAGGAGTTCCACAAGGAATTGTCCATGGTCCCTTACATTTTTTAATTTTATATAATTGATTTACCCAACATCTCAACAGGAACAAAAGTTAGGTTATTTGCTGATGATTGTATAATCTATAGAACAGTTAGAGGTTTGGTTATTTGCTGAAAATTGTATAATCTATAGAACAATTAAATCAGATCAAGATAGCAACATTTTACAAAAAGATTTAGATGAATTAATAAAATGGAAAACTAGCAAGAGTTGGTCTTTTCACCCTGAAAAGTGTTAACTGTTAAGAGTTACTAAGAAAAATAAACAAATAAATTTAAAACATTTCAATCATGTCAATGAAGTCATTTAAAAATCAAACAAAACCTTAGACTTTATAAAAAGAAACTTTTATAAAAGGTAAAATGAACAAACCAGGAAAACCAACACTTTATTAAGATTTAAATCTCTAATAAGAATGCATGAATACAGTGGCGTATCTAGAGCTTTTGCCGTCAGGACGGTCTCCAATATGCCGCCCTTTTAATGACGTCACGCACCAGGGGGGGGGAGTCACACATTTGATGCCATTCAAAACGCGCAACTTTAAATAAAAACTACACAGAAATATATGATTACCCATACTTTATTCAATGATGACTTACGTGGTTTCACGCGTGTTACGATGTTAAAGTGCAACCTTAAACTACAAACATATTTAACTGACCAAACAAACAAAAATGATTTTAAACATGCTCATTTTCAAATACAAAATACCACTTGTATGGGGGAGGGGGGACTTTGTCACGTCACATTTGGGAATGGGTCTAAGTTTCGTTTCGTGACGCCGTGTGATGAGGGGGCAGGGGGGTGAAAAATCAACCGAAATCACGTGACGTCATTTATGGACGGCCTCTTAATTAAGTTAATCATATGTTGTTTTTTTATAAATTAATAAGCATGAATAAATAATTGTAATTGAAACGAAGTACTTTGTAAAAGGTGGGGAACAATTTTACCATTGCATGCCCTATTTATGTAAGCAGTAATAAAAGAGGCCGCATGAGAGGATAAACCTTTAAATACACATCATAAAAATACCAGATAATTGTTTTGAAGGCCACACGAAAGTTATAGGGTTACAGGTCCCCCCCCCCCACGCCAAATGAGACAAAAGATATTCCAAATTTACACTAAAAAACATTAACAATTAATATGCTTTTATTTTTTTATTTATAAATATATGATTTTTTCTTAAATACAAAAAAAAAATTGTATACATCAGTATGTTAACATATTTTAAAAAATTATTTATAAACTAGATTGTGCCAGGCGCCGTGGCGCCTGCGGCGCCCCCGTTTTTTGGGCGCCTACGGCGCCAACCTTTTTTTTAAAGACCAACTAACTTGTCCTTTTTTGATAAATACGAATTATTAAACTTTATGAAATGTACGCAAAGTATTTAATAATAATAGGGGTTGTATTTTGCGCACCGATGCACACCAAACAATGACGTCATCATATTAAATATTTTTACAGCGCTCATCAACACACGATTTTTCAACTAAACTAACTGCTGTAGACTGTCGTACATCGCT
>MUZC01000458.1:137204-197263 GCA_002072015.1 Radix auricularia | reverse complement strand
TTTTTTGGGCGCCTACGGCGCCAACCTTTTTTTTAAAGACCAACTAACTTGTCCTTTTTTGATAGATTGTGCCGGGCGCCGTGGCGCCTGCGGCGCCCCCTTTTTTTGGGCGCCTACGGCGCCAACCTTTTTTTAAAAGACCAACTAACTTGTCCTTTTTTGATAAATACGAATTATTAAACTTTATGAAATGTACGCAAAGTATTTAATAATAATAGGGGTTGTATTTTGCGCACCGATGCACACCAAACAATGACGTCATCCTATTAAATATTTTTACAGCGCTCATCAAAACACGATTTTTCAACTAAACTAACTGCTGTAGACTGTCGTACATCGCTCCTCAGCGTTTCAACTAAACCAGTGGTTCCCAAACTTTTTTGACCCGCGGACCCCTTTTATAGTCAAAACTTGCCCACGGACCCCCAAGTGAAAAAACTACATAAATGTATAGTATGCAAATTTACTTATTTAAAAAAAACATTTTGTTGAAGAATCATTTATTTGAATTTAACTTTTGTCAAATTTCTATTTAAAGAAAAGATAATGACTTGGATGAACTTGATGAGATTTTAAAATAATTTTATGAGTGTATTTATGTCAGGGTCAATGTTTGTGAGTAGCTAACGCAAATCCCTACGTGCACTAATGTTAAGCCGGTTTCTTTTGTTTCTGATCAAGTTCAAAACTGAATCCACGTTACACTGGATAGGAAGACGGTAAAGCAGTCAACAACTTTTTTACAATAACCAAATATGCAGGATATAAATTGGGATCTTTTTTTTTAAAACTAGAATTTGTGGTATCCTTGTTCAAACATTGGTTTAAGTTCCTCATTTGTGGATAATTCAATATCAATATGTTGCACCCGTATTAGTATGGATTCATCTATGTCTGTTAACTGCGTTTGTACCCGAGCAAAAGGGTTCAACACCCAGTCAGAAATATCCAAGTGAAGAATGTCTTCAAATCTTTGGTTCAGGTCTGCATGAAGAGCCATTAAGTTTTGACTGTAGGCAAGCAAGTCTTTTTGCAATTTCGAGAGATTTTGAATCTGAGAACATTCTCCTCTCCGGAATTTTTGTTTATACAGAAAATGTTTTGCAACAAACATGGATATTCAGCTTTTAGTTTTGATTAAATTTATTTGGTCACTTTGTAGTTTCAAATTTGTTTCGTTTAATTTGGCAAACAAATATGTCGCAAAGGCTATGTAATTTTTTGAGTAAATTAAATTTTGTCCTTGACTTCCAGGAATTCAAGCACTGAATGAAACAAAGCATAAAATCGATTTATACATGCACCTTTAGGTAACCAATGTACTTCAGTGTGAAGTAGTAAACAATTATAGTCTTCATCATTTTCCATCAACGTTTAGCAAACAATATCTCATTGAAGACTTTTCTTTTGATTTTATTAACTGCTCAAACGACATAATCTAGTGATCCATTCAAACGTTCATTAAGATATTTGCAACTAAATAATGTCGATGAATGACACACTGCACTGAACATACATTGTGGTACAGCTTGTTTTAAGTATACTAGAAAGCCTCGGTATCTTCCTAACATTGCCGGAGATCCGTCAGTAACAACAGAA
Source organism: Radix auricularia (assembly GCA_002072015.1). Taxonomy (NCBI): domain Eukaryota; kingdom Metazoa; phylum Mollusca; class Gastropoda; family Lymnaeidae; genus Radix; species Radix auricularia. Next base: position 195,664 of record MUZC01000458.1, on the reverse strand, counting down.
ATGATATTAGTCAAAATTATAGCTTTTTCATCTTTTTAATTCAGTAAATAAAATTTCACCTTTCGTATCTATTTCCAAACATTCAGCAAACAATATTTCTTGACAAAATAGTTATTCTTTTACAAATCTTACATAAGCTAAAATTAAAGCCTCGTTTCCTGGTAAAGTGGACTCGTCAAGATTTAGAGAAAATTCAGATGTTTTTAATAACTCACATAAAGAATTTTCAACACACTGAGCCATTTCGTCAATCCTTCTTTGGACTGAATTATTGCTCAGTGGAATTCTTTTAGTGATGTCGAAAGCAAGTTGGTGCAACACAGTGTTAATCACCTCACTTACAGCTGGTAAAATAAGTTTCCTGACTTTGTATCAATAAAGAAATAGTAATAGACGCACGCAGTCCATCGTCATTTCACTTTGATGTTGTCCCTAAGAGCTTAAAAAATGTTTAAAGTTATATCTATATCTTTTTTATTACTATAGATTTTCAATAAATGTTCTTTAAGCTTGGAAGGTTTCTTAGAATCATACGACAAAGTTCTATTACACAGAAGTGGCAGAAAACACACTGGTCAAATACTTTTCCTGGTAACGAAATAAAGCCATACTTTAAAAAATTCCACGCTGTAGTGTCTATTTTTTTTCTTCGGATCAATCATGTTAAAAAGGGCACAAAAATATAAGAAAAATTGTATATAAAATATTTAATTTGAAACATTTAATTAACTATTAATTATTAACTTTTTCAATGGAATGCTGCAGTAAAACCCTTTAGAATTATTTGACGTAAGACGTAAGTGTACAATTGTATTTAATTTTTTCCAAAAACTTACGATCCCTTTATGCGTTTTAATATTTTTCAAAATTTACCTTAAGGTATTACTATTTTGAAAATATGAAATAAACATATTGTTTTCAAAAGATAAAATTGTATTAAAATATTAGTATTTACTTACACTTGCATTCAAACGTAATCTCTCTGGATAATCAATAGAAAATTCAACTATATCAAACCTCCAGCGAACAATACTAAACTTCTTTTAGCCTTAGATTGGGAAAATTGTTTATATATTTTGTATCAGCATAACATAACAATAAATTGTCGATTACATGTACAACTTTTCTAGACTTTATATTGTAGACAAGTTATGCATGTAGCAGCATAATTGCGTTGCTGTATAAAACTATTTTTGGTAGTATGTCTCACACTGCACCATCTTAAACTTTGGAAAAAAAAGGGGGGGGGGGCATCGGGTGAGATTTCTACGTTTCAACATAGTAGGATTCTAAAAAAAAAATCTAATGAAATATTTTAATGTTTATTATATTTTTAAAAGTCTCTTATAATGTATTAGAAAATATTTTTCAACATTATTTTGCTAACTCTCTAAAAATGTGTTTGGTCGAATTTTGAATAAAAAAGAAGTATTTTTGCTGACTCCATTCAAGTATTTAGAATCGTCCAATCATATCAAATGTGGTATCAATGGAAAGCTAGATACTTCCTGCCTTAAGTAAATACGACTTATCAACATGTCAAAATTTACCCAACACTGCAATCACCGTCATTTCCGTTAAAATATTGTATATTTATCACCTACATATGGGGTCTCCACCTTTTTCACGCACCAAACTTGACATGCCTTTCAATTAATCAAACATTTTGATTGGTTACAGCTGTGGAAATATCGTGTTTTTTTTCCTTTTGCTAGGTAAAACAACTTTATTTTACTCATGACCTAAAAATCGCTATTACAGTATTCATATTTTCTTTATTTTGATTTCCGTGTTATTTTAAAAAAACAAAACATATTGTTTATTATTTTAATACTAAACTTAAACCTTCCGCGGACCCCCTAACGTTGTTCAGGGACCCCCAAATCAATTTTAAGTTTTCACGGACCCCCTGAACGGTTCCGCGGACCCCTGGGGGTCCGTAGGGACCACTTTGGGAACCACTGAACTAAACTAACTGCTGTAGACTGTCGTACATCTCTTGCGTTATGCGTTACGTTACAAACATACAGAACCACACCACTGGGTGTTTATATATATTAATGTACTTACTCACCTAACTTTCATACTCGAAAAAAATCGTTTATTATGTTATCAAAATTTATATTATTTGTAATATCCTGTTCTGTGGACAATATTGCAAGATTTTGTAGTCTTAAATCACTTATTGTGGAGGCAAAATATTTTTTTTCAACTTCAGTTTGGAGAAGCTCCTTTCACAACTAGATACACCGATAGCAATTGTGGAAAAAAATTCTTAGCAAAATTAAAATGTTGGATAAAGAATTTTCCAATATTTACTGTTTAATATATTTTAATAGATCTAGTGGGTATTTCCCCTCTTTTTTTAAAAACATAATGCCTCTTCTTTTAGTGTAGGTACAGCCAGGGCTGTTCTTAGGCTCATGCAACCTAAGCGGTCGCAGTGGGCCCAGCGCTGTCATAGGCCCAACCTATCTTAATTTTCACGTATTATCCTTATTAATACTTTATCCCTACCCAAACTGGGGCCCACACAATCAGTTTTGCATACTAAGCTGCATAGGGGCCCGCAATAGCTAAGACCGGCCCCGTGTACTGCCATAAAAACCTGGATCCTTTCTCTTTCAATCTCGAACATTTCTTTATCAATGTAAATAAAGAAATTTAATTATGTTCAAATTCTTCATTTAGAATCCTAGATGGTATAGTATTATACACGAATATTTTGTTGCAAGGACATGTAACTCATCACCTCGTTCTTTTATTTTCTTGTATAGTTACATCTATGGACAAAAAACATTTCTCGTTGTACTTCTTGCTCTTAAGATAGAACCACGTCTTCTGAATTTTCACCACTCATATTTTTCTTCATTTAACTTGGTATCTAGTCGATATCTCCAACTCTCTGTAACAGCGTTCTGTATTAGCACATACCTTTGTTTCATCAAATGGGTTTGCATAGTTTGCATTAATTTAAAAAAGACGGGTTCTCATAAATTTAGACACCATAGAAAAGTAAAAGATTGCCATGAACTGAGTAAAATTCCAGCATCTGATCTCGTTATACCAGTTACATCAAATGCCAATTTTCCAAGACGCTTGAAATTTTTAAGTATGTCTTTTTCGGATGTATTTATGTTATTGTGGTGTTTATTAATGGAGAAATGAATAATCGTTCATTTTTAATGAATAACCATATATTAATAAAAAATACAAGCTATATGTGTTACTTCAATGCAATAAAAACAAAGTAAATTTAATTTTTAATAAGTTACCTCACAATAATTTTATAAAACGTGAAACAGTAATATAATTTACTACTTGCAATTTAAACACAATATTTGAACTAATATGTCATGTAGGTACTTGTTAGCGCACCATTCTGCGAATGTCGAAATTCCTCGCTAAAATTGTCGTGCGATTTTAATACTACATATATTCGGACCAGCGGTGATGTGTTGTTTTTTGTGCAGTTTTCTTATAAAAGCGCCATCTGTGACGAATACCGCTTAATTTTGGAAACAAATAGTTACCTTTTTTGAGCGATTTAAAATTTTTAAACTGTTCTGCGTTAGTTATAACAACCACTATGTAATCCAACAAATGTTGCACGAATTCTTTAATTTAAACTCAAAATTGAGATTCTTTTTGTTTCACTATGGTTTTCCCCCTTCAAAAGAGAAGGGGCAGTTTTCGGAAATGTCTGGGTTTATTTTTCAAATGCCCACAAATGCCACCCTTTGAATGACTGCCGCCCGGGGCTGACAGCTCCCTCCGCCCCCCTAGCTACGCCACTGCATGACTAAACATAGACAAACCATAGATAAACGTAGGACGCAATAATCGCCTACAACTACAACAGATAAGATAAAGTTATCTTAGATTGCATGCGCTCTGTGTAAGTATCATTCTTTGTATTATATCAGTGTTGACAAAGTTTCTGAAAACAGTTTTAAAGTAGGCAGTGTAAAATGAAATAAGTTCTGGAAGCTAGGGAACCAATTTTTGACTAACCATTAACATTGTTTTCATTCATCCATAGCATGATGCTATTCTACAGTCTACATTTTCTAGTTTTATTTTAGTTTATAACATTAAGATGAATGGGACGAGTTAACTTTGAACGGCTTATCTCTGAGATAAAAACAAACACACCAGATTTAACGGTTTGTTAAAAAAAATATATCTTACCAATTGAGACTTCATTCCCTCTGTTTGGTGTGATTGCCCTTGGATTAGAGCAGGGGTCTCCAAACTCTTCTGCCGAAGAGCCGCATTACCTGTTAAACGGCAGTTTGGGGGCCGACTACTAGCCCCAACCACTAAGTTTTGTGGTAACTTACAGGTCAAAATAGTATTTTTTTTTTTTAGAGTAAAAGGTCTCCAGGGGCCGGATGAGAGGGCCTCGCGGGCCGTAGTTTGGAGACCCCTGGTTTAGAGAATAATTTACCATGAGACAAATGAGCTTTATTGTATTCCCCTCCTTCATGCTATCTCAAGCCCATTTACAGTATCGTATACAAATAGATAGGAGAATATCAAATGTCGAGAATTTAATAGAACAAACAAATGTTATGGGACTCAGATCTTTCCATTTTATTGTTTTTTCACGAGTTAACTTTATAAATATTGAAAATCAGATATGTTTTCACGCCGAGAGAATCGTCGACAAAAAACTATAAACATGATTCAAAAAATGACAAAGCTGCTCTGCGATATGAACGCTATAAGGCGACATGAACAGGTAAAACACGATCAAATTTTCGTAGAGCCGAACTGTGTGCCTCTTAACGTTGGTATATCCTCGGCCCACAATTCAACACTCTATATGGCAGCCATTCTTTGTTTCTACTTAAAATGTAGGCAAGTGGACAACAGCAACCAAACATTACATTGGTTGCCGGAATGCGTCAATTTCCCAATTAATTTACTTGACAAAACATTCATTCAATGACGCACTTTAGTACGTCACGCTCCAGAAGGGGGGAGGGGGTGTAAGAAAGTGTGACAGTTTGTGACAGGGGGGTGGGTGTCCGGCCACGTGTGACGTCACGTTAAATTTTAATTATTTTGTTAATAAAATATATATTTTTGTACGAAAGTGTGACGTACTTTGGGAGGGGGGTATGTCCGAGATTTGTGACAGTTGTGACAGGGGGGAGGGGGTAAAAATGGTCAAAAATAGCGTGACGTATTTTCTGGTCGGCCCCTTATACAACATTGCTATTTTGTTTGCTCTCTTATAAATCTATTTTGAGCATCCATTAAACTCCGTGTTAAATCCACCCAGCAACCAAAAAGATCAGTTGACAAACGTGTGTGTATTGACCCCTGTCCATCAACCCAGCAACCAAAAAGATCAGTTGACAAACGTGTGTGCATTGACCCCTGTCCATCAACCCAGCAACCAAAAAGATCAGTTGACAAAAGTGAATGTATTGACCCCTGTCCATCAATCCAGCAACCAAAAAGATCAGTTGACAAAAGTGAATGTATTGACCCCTGTCCATCAACCCAGCAACCAAAAAGATCAGTTAACACACGTGTGTGTATTGACCCCTGCCCATCCACCCTGCAGCAACCAAAAAGATCAGTTGACAAAAGTGAATGTATTGACCCCTGTCCATCAACCCAGCAACCAAAAAGATCAGTTGACAAAAGTGAATGTATTGACCCCTGTCCATCAACCCACTGTTCAGGATAACATCGAAGAGCCGCTTGTGCCACAAAAGGAATCATCGTATTCACACAAACATTGCAGGTCTCCTCAAAATATATGATCTAGGATTATAATCAAAATATTGATCGCAGTTCCTCAATATACAAAAGAAAAATGAGACGCTTTACCTACAATTGTGTCAACAATTCCATGCTGTCTGCTAGTTGCTCTCAAAACGCCACTTGTCATTTTTAATTGAAATCCAGATACCAACACCCCCACACCTTTTGTTTTTGTTCTCCAAAATATATTCTTTTTTTTTAAAACCATCCCACATATTTAACTGTTCCGTCCGTCAGACCACGCCCCCTCACCCAAGTATAAATCTCATAAGCTCAGTCCTGTTGCCTTGCTGTAGTCATCACCTGCTTCATTCTTCTTTAAACAACAAACAATCACAGTTGTTTAGACAATAACAGTTGTTTAGACAATAACAGTTTGTTTAGACAATAACAGTTGTTTAGACAATAACAGTTGTTTAGACAATAACAGTTGTTTAGACATTAACAGTTGAACAGACAATAACAGTTGAACAGACAATAACAGTTGAACAGACAATAACAGTTGAACAGAAACAGACAATAACAGTTGAACAGACAATAACAGTTGAACAGACAATAACAGTTGAACAGACAATAACAGTTGAACAGACAATAACAGGTGACAGTCATGGAAAATGAACCCGTGCTTGTCCTTGTGTTATTTTGATGATTCCGTTTATCATTTAGATATATTCTTAACTTCAGACAACAAAATGTGTTTTCAAGGTTACCTATGAATAGACGTGTGGAGAAAACCCCGTCTTGGATTAATTATTCGATGCTCTGATGACGTCACTGACATCACGAAATGTTCAAGAACAATTACATTGATAGAAGTCATGAATTCACTGCAACAACTGCCAGAAGACCACAGAATTCGCTTAGATACAAAAATCAAATCCTATAAAACAAAAGGCAATTTTCTGACCGGTCATCGATAGCGATTGGTCCCTCAAACTCCTACAGACTCCTACAGCCCATCAGAAAAATTAAATCTCATTTAGAATCTTTATATTGAACAAGTTTATGCGGGAGTTCCAAGCAGTTATTTTCTGCAGTATTTTTTCAAAGACTTTATTTTGAGCGGTACGCGTTGGGATTTATAGTCAAAAACTTAGTTTTTATGGGTTATTTATTATAACTATAATGAATAGTATTTTTGAGGTGATGCACATTTATGGCCGGTCGAGACGGCTGTTGGAAGGGAGATACAACATGCAACTGAAACGACGTCGGAATGTCCTTGGAGGGCTTTGTTGCTCGTACCTAAATATTTGATAAAACATGTAAAACAAACGTTTGTTCTTTTTGGACAAAATGTAAATTGGAAATAAACTTTTGAAAAAAATCACAATAAGTCGCACTTGTTTTTAATCATCCCCCCTTCAAAGAAAATGTTTTATCTTATCTTATCTTATCTTATCTTATCTTATCTTATCTTATCTTAGACATACAGACGCTCCTTCTAAGCAGAAGATAATTGCGTCCACGACAGATGATCTATTGGCAAGTGATGTAGCGGTCACAGGCCTCGGCTATGACGGTTCATCGCATTACCCCAGCCGCCTAACTATTATTAGTTAGGTACCCGTTCGGAGCTGGGTGAATCAGGGACTCCTTAGGCCACAGAAACAAATCCTTGCCTTCGCATGGATTCGAACTTGTGACCACCGTACGCCAGTCGAGCGCGCTTGCGACTCGAACACTGTAACCGTGTCTAGGTTCATACTTGTGCATTAATAAAATATAACACCACATAGACAGTACTATACAATGTATACCATGTATCACCGCGCTTTATTATAGATCACACACACTGTAACACATACAATGTATACCATGTATCACCGCGCTTTATTATAGATCACACACACTGTAACACATACAATGTATACCATGTATCACCGCACTTTATTATAGATCACACACACTGTAACACATACAATGTATACCATGTATCACCGCGCTTTATTATAGATCACTCACACTGTAACACATACAATGTATACCATGTATCACCGCGCTTTATTATAGATCACACACACTGTAACACATACAATGTATACCATGTATCACCGCGCTTTATTATAGATCACACACACTGTAACACATACAATGTATACCCTGTATCACCGCGCTTTATTATAGATCACACACACTGTAACACATACAATGTATACCATGTATCACCGCGCTTTATTATAGATCACACACACTGTAAAACGTTTTCCAAAATGTATTTTGTTTTTTTTAAATTTTAACTATTTTTGTTATTATCTCACTGAGCGTATATCTTATTGTATTGATTTTATTGTAAAGCCTTCATTTTCAGATTGAAATGCTGTTAGCATTAAAGTGAAGAAGATTTATGATGGACCACCTTGGGGCTAATCCGTCACAGTCTAGAAGTGACTAGTTGAACTTGGCATAGGCGTTGGCCATGGGGGGCAAGAGGGGCATTCTCCCCCCATTAATTTTAGAAAAATATCAAAAAGTTGATACAATAAAACTGAGCTAAATTTTCTGCAAGTTTATAAGTTTATTACATTGAAGACAATGTACACATATCAAACATAAAAAAAGAATTATATCTGCAAGCATAACTGCTTACATTACAGATTGTTATAGATATTCAAGTTGTTTAACAATTTCTGTCACATTTTCAGCAAAAATCGTCAAGCTTTTATATTTATGTGTCCATCTAGTTTCACATAGAAAAGGGAAATACGACTTAGTTTTCTTCACTGATTACGTTCTTGCAAAAACACTAAAATTGACTTAACTGTTCCTATTGAGTTTCCTGCAGGATTCACACTACTCAGATTGCTTACGACAAGATTTAGTTTATGTGAACTACAATGTACAACTATTGCTTTTGGGTATTTTTTTGAATTATTTCCAGGACTCCTCCTTTACCTGCCATTGTAGAACATCCGCCGTATCCTTGAACAACAAGCTTTGTCATATCTAATCCAAATTCTAATGAATTTGTAATGATGGTGTTGGCTTAACCTTCAGCGGTTCTATAAACAATTGGAATATATCCCAGGAATTCTTCTGTGACCATAATTTTTTCCAATTTTGTTCTTTGACAAATTTAACACAAAGTGACATCTGCTCAATACCTGAAATGTCATTTGTCTCGTCGGCAAGTATAGAAAATGCAAGTGAATTATTTGCTTCACAAACAATGTCTTCACGCAAGAGAGACCCACAAATTTCGATTATAGTGTTTTGCGTAGTTGCAGAGTTATACTTGGCATTACCAGAATCAATTGATAAATGATTACCAAGAACTTCATCTCCAGATTCAACTCGAAACTCTAACAGGTCATAACAATTACCAGAATTGGAATCTTTTCCACGAAGTACTACAGCATGCATGCAGCAAAATAGGATTGCAGAAATGATGGGACACAGTTTGTTGCGATTTGCTTGAATTTGTCTTCTAAATGATGAGTCCAACTGTTCAAATTGCTTGCATCTTTATGAGAGCCTTTGTGTCATGTGCTTTGCATGTGGCTACGTGTATATTCGTTGAAATCTTTATATTTTGTGCATGTTTGATGACAAATGCCAACTGAACTCCCCGAATTACTTTTTACGGGAACATTTTGCACAATATTTTCAAAAAGCACCTTTTATCATTTGCGAGTATAAAAGCCACGGTGAATAGTTTGATAACCATGCATATTTAAAAACCAAATACTGTTTTCCTCACTGTCAGCTCTAAAATCATACATTTTATCAGGGGTCCAACAATCACGAATCAGCTGCAATTTCAACTCATTTGAAAGGTCGTGTGTCCATACATACCTTCCAATATCCAATTAACGAAATGAATAATTTTCAGCGACTATCAAATTAGAAAATGTTGCATCAATTGTGTTGGCTTTTGAGCTTGTACGTTTGTCCTCAATGCCAATTATAAGTCAGATGCTGCAGACGCCCCAAAATCTTCCAATAACGGCATTTCAGAATCCCGCATTCGCACTACATTGCATTTTTTTTTTGAGAATGTAAAAAAATTCTGATATCCATCTTTGGTAATTCTACAGTTTCTAAACGTATATTATTTCACAGCCAAATTTCATTTTCTCGTGAGATCTTAACGTTTTTAATTTATTAAATACATTAATATATGTTGTGTTTGAGCTATTACAGCGCTAATTTGTGAGTCTTATTAATTTCTAAGACTTTATTTCGGTCCTTATGTTATGCTTAACTTAAATTTAATTAAAATCGAACCTATATGGCATGGTCAGTTAAATTAAAAAAAACAACAGTTAAATTTAAAAAAATATTTTGCCCCCCCCCCCAAACCCCTGGAAAAAAATTCATAGCGACGCCCATGAAACTTGGTACTGTTGAGTTGACTCGATTCGGAGGGAGACTCTCGATGTAATCGCTAGGACGCATGTTGACGTAAAGCACTTTAATAAAGTAGAGTTATCATATATAATATCAAATCGTAGAAAGTCAGCTTTCATCAAAAGCAGTCATCATTCAGGAGGCATGGGCAAATCAGTACATAAACCACATTAAATTCAAAACAAGCTCAATGCTCAGAATACGTACAGACGGTTCCTGCTGCCAATGTCCGCGTGCTATGGAATTCTACCTTATGATCAGAATTCTTACATTCACGTGATAAACTCTAGGCCTATCTTTAGCTGTTGGAGAAACCACTGACGCCTTCAGCTTAGACAGGCTCTCAATAGACAATTCACCAAAGCCTGGTTTTCAAAATGATCATGTATTGATTTATGACCTATGAATTCAACATTTTCACAGCGGAGATCAATGGTTTACTCTGCACTTTATTCCACGTTACACCCCAGTAACCCGAAAAGTTCAAGTCTACGAAAATACGTGTAATTCAAACCAATATATTTTCATGAGGCTCAAATTACTGCCCGTAGTTATTATTACCTAGCTTGAAATACAATATTTATTTGCTTCCAATGGTCCCACAAGTAATGTTTATAGTAACCCTTTTTATGGGTAAGGAGTCAAAGACCCTTGTTCTAAATGTTGCATAATTTAATAAGGAAGTGACGTCATGTATACGTCACCCATCACGATGTTGCCTCCAGTCCGAATTTCTTGTCTGCTCCAAGTGGTTTTAGCATGGCATGTTAACCTCTAAATGCTAACAATACATGCAAAAATATTCGGTTGCCTAGCTTCTAGAACATTCTTAAATTTTAAAATAATTATTGAAGACTTCGTTGCCAAGAGAAAGTTTGTATTTTTGTAGATTTCCTTGACCTTGTGTTTTCATTTGTTGCTTTTTTTATTTTAACTAATTTTGTTATTCTTATAAAACCATTATTTGTAACTCTCCCTTTAAAATCTTTATCTGCATTTGTGTCCATACGTTTATTCAGAGGCCTCACTAGTCACTAGGGTTTGTTTCACCCAGTGCGGTAGCTCATGGTGTCATCCCCTCACAACTTACTCCATAAACCACCTCCAATAAACCTGCCAGTGCCTAATACGGAAACGTACTGAAATTTACATTTTGGTGTCACCCCTTGTGATGGTTTCACCTGGTGCGGTCCGCACCCTCCGCACCATCTTAATGACGCCACTGAGTATAGTACAATAAATAGTTGATTAGTTTAACTGACACTCAATAATATTGTTTGGTTCATCATATAAGTTAATACTATCGGCATCCTTCCGTCTCGCGAGACGATGGTGCATCACCGTTGGGTTGGGTTGCATTTTCTCGAGTGACTGTGCAGTGACAGTCTTTACCACAGTTTTTACACACGAGTTCTGTGCTTCCAAATGTCTTGGCCTTTCTCCTAGCTCTTCTGTCTGCAGCCTCCTCCATTCTTCGCTGCTCGGCTACTATGACGCCCTCTTTGACAACTGTGCGCCACGTAGATCGGTCTTCTGCCTTACACTCCCAGTCACTTGTATGTATTTTGGCTGCTTTCATGTCCCTTTGACAGACATTTTTAAATCGCAAGCGTGGGTGACCTGTTTCTCTCTTTCCTGAAGCAAGTTCACCATATAGGAGGTCCTTCGGGATGCGGCCGGGGCTCATTCTTTTGACATGTCCTAGCCACCTCAGGCGTCTTTCACTAAGAATTGAGAACATGCTTTGGGTATTGGCACGCATTAGGACCTCACTATTAGGCACTTTTTCTTGCCATTTAATACCAAGGATGCGGCGCAAGCATCTCAAATGGAAGCTGTTAAGCTTGCGCTCTTGTGATGTATTAAGTGGTCCATGTCTCGCTCCCATATAGTAGTGTACTGATGATACAGGCCAGATAGACGCACAGTTTGGTTTTCTCCGTTAGCTTGGTGTTTTGCCAGAGCCGCTTATTTAGTTTAGCCATTGTTGCAGCTGCCTTGCCAATTCTGCTGTTTATTTCTTCTTCAATGGACAGTGTATTGGAGACCTTGGATCCCAAGTAGGTGAAGCTGTCCACAACCTCCAAGTTTTCATTATCGATATTTATGGTAGGAGGAGGTCGAGTGTCTTGGGCCATGATGTTTGTCTTTTTTCAAGCTGATTTGAAGAGACCAAATTCTTTGCAGGCTTTGGAGAAGCTTGACACGAGTTGTTGCAAACCAGATTCTGTATGTTAATAACGTTTCTAATTTTAAATGTTATACAAAGTTTAGGTCATGATATTTTATCATTGACCAATGTTCTCTGTAAGGCTCGTTGGGCCGTGTGCAAAATAAAGTATTGTTTGCAAAATTTCCCAGGATCAATTTTTATATGTTCAGTTTTAAACCTAAAAAACACGACTGTTATATCATCCTTATCAAAATTTGCTGCGCGATAATTCTAAAATGTTGCGCGGCGTATGTCAGATATCTTTGCAGCCTTGTCTAAGGCTTCGGTAACTGTGTTACTTCTTGTGTTAAATGCTAAACATAGTATAAATGCTGTGCACAACTAATGTGACGTTCCTTTACAAATTGATGGTCATTATTACTCTAAGTCATCGTTATTACTATAGAAAAGTTTAAATTCTTAACACCAATTCAGGCGACACGGGCAACTTGATAGGAAATATCCTTGTTTATTTAACAGAGTAGAGGCAAGTGTTAGGGGCTATAACTATAACTACTTGACTTCTAGGGGCAATAACTATAACAACTTGACTTCTAGGGGCTATAACTTTAACTTCTTGTCTTCTAAGGGCTATAACTTCTTGTCTTCCAGGGGTTATAAATATAAACACTTGACTTCTAGGGGCTATAACTTTCACTTCTTGTCTTCTAAGGGCTATAACTTCTTGTCTTCTAGGGGCTATAAATATAAACACTTGACTTCTAGGGGCTATAACTTTAACTTCTTGTCTTCTAAGGGCTATAACTTCTTGTCTTCTAGGGGCTATAAATATAAACACTTGACTTTTAGGGGCTATAACTATAACAATTTGACTTCTAGGGGCTATAACTATAACACTATAACCACTTGACTTCTAGGGGCTATAACTATAACACTATAACCACTTGACTTCTAGGGGCTATAACTATAACACTATAACCACTTGAATTCTAGGGGCTATAACTATAACACTATAACCACTTGACTTCTAGGGGCTATAAATATAACACTATAACCACTTGACTTCTAGGGGCTATAACTATAACCTCTTGGCTTCATTGGAACAAGGAAGGGATGAGTAAGAGATAGCCATAACTGACTGGTAACTTTAAGTCCAAATAATGCTAAGTTTTTTTTGACGACCTATAACACACACACCTTACATCACCAGTCAACACCTTTAATCGGATGCTTTAACATTTGGCATTTCTATAAACGAAAGGCTTTGGGACCGTCCATAATGTACGTCAAGCTATTTTTGACAATTTTTAACTCCCCCTCCCCCNCCCCCCCCCCGTCACCAACTGTCACACTTTCTTACACGCCCTCCCCCGTCTTGAGCGTGACGTTTTTTTATGGACGGCCCCTTTAAGTTGTTTTCCGTTAAACCAAGAAAATAATTGGGGAAAAATAGCCTTCCACATTTAGACAGATAGAAATCTTTAAAAAAAAAAAAAAAACCTCAATAAGAATCACTTCATTTAAACATAACTCTTTTTATCTGAAGTCTGGCGTTTAGCTGTGTTAGGAAAGAACTACTATTTGACACTTCCTATACCTTTCAACTATACAACAGATTGAGAGCCGCCTTTTCAAATGTTGACTTTTATTTTGTCTTTCAAGAAAGACACATGAAGAAAGTCACGTATGCAAGTTTTCGCTCCAGCTAATGCAAGTAATTTCATGGATGGGTACGTTATTCAATAGGCGCCATTTTCAATGCAATAGTTTACAAACACCATATTAATAAGTGAAATCCCCCCCCCCCCCAAATTCTGCAATTAAGTATAGTCTTACAAGTAATTTTACAACGAAACTTCATTCAGAATTTTTTTCTCTAGAAATGTGAACTGCTTCATGACATGGGCGACAGACATCCGAAATACAATTATTACGTGTTCAGTGTTACCTTTATAACGAGCACCTCTCATAACAAGTAATTCGCATAACGAGAAAAAAATGTGAAGAGGTTGCTCCCTTAACGAGCGACAGTTCGCTTTAAGAGTTACGCAGTAAGGGGGGAGGGAGTCCCTCTTTCCCGGCATTCTTTTTTTGAGCCGGGATTCCGCGCCGATGCAATACTCCGTGTTTAGCATTCGGTCTTTTAGCGTATTGTTTTCGCGTGTGATCATCCATTTTACAAATTTTGTATTCAGACAGTATTCGTAATTTTTTAATGTTAAAATTATAATAACCTGTGCTAAAATGGCTCAGAAGCAAAACCACAAGAAGAAAATCATAAGAGAGAAAAAAATAACTGTCGAAATTATGGAGGAGAGCTCATTAATGGAGCAATAGGAATAGCGTAGCAACAATCTTCTAGCGCAATAAGAGAAATACTGAAATCATGGGAAACTGTCCCGTCGTACATTGAGAAGTATCACCCTAATAAAGAGTTGGGGCCTGGATACTCGTGCTACTAATGTGTTCAATAATAATGCTGTGCCACATTTTTGTTAAATTTTGAAGCGTCGGCGAAAGAAGTGTCTTTAGACAGTTGTTTTTTTCTAGTTAAAAAGGAAAACTTGTTAGTCATAAACACATTTTCTTATTTACGTATTTTGTTTCACATCTAAATTATATTCCAAGTTGTTGCACTCCTTCATAATTCATAATTTTTTTTTAAATAAAAAATAAATGTTATTACAAATTTTGAAAAAAATAGTATTTTTTCAGCATGGAACTAATGCCGTATCAATGGGAGTGGGAGGGGGGGCTAAATTTGAAAGTCCCCCTGGCCTCCCAAATTAGTGTCTGAAATTTTCTACATTAAATATTACGCTTCTGCCAATGATGTGGGGCCCCTAAAGAGGTTAAGCCCCCCCCCGGGCCCCCAACCTACACACCCCTAGCAACGCCAATGCATGGAACGTATTTTTCATAGATTTGTATGGGTAAATTGTTTCCTCAAACGAGTGTTTCGCTTAACAACTAAGATTCTGGAAAGAAATATGCTCGTTATGAGAGATCCCACTTGTATTTTTGTATACGTCAAAAATGCCATAATAATGCCGAAGCGCACATTGCATTCATAAGTGAAAGTTTCAAGTAGTACCACTGATAGTCATCTAGAAATCAATTTGTACGACCATCACTTTCAATGTTGTGACGTATCTACAGCACATCGAGAGATATGTTTAACATACTTGACATTATGGTGTGACGTCCTCTTGTCAATCAAATTAGCATACATTACCGACATATATGGATTCACGGTGCTCCTTGAAACTAACCACAACAGAAAATTATAAAGACGTAAATACACATGACGTCTATGAACACTACCCACACATGACGTCTATGAACACTTACCCACAAAATTCCCACTATAAATACACACACACACACACGTGAAGCCTATAAACACTTATCCGCACATGACGTCTATGAACACTTACCCACAAATGCTGACTATAAATACACACACACACGCACACACACACACACACACACACACACACACACGCACACGCACACGCACACGCACACGCACGCACACGCACACGCACACACACACACACACACGTGAAGCCTATAAACACTTATCCGCACATGACGTCTATGAACTCTTACCCACAAATGCCGACTTTAAACACACACACACGTGAAGACTATAAACACTTACCCGAACATGACGACTACAAACTAGGGCTGGTAACGATAAATTTAAATTTTATCGTTAATTTTTGAAAAATTAACGATTGATTCACGAGTTAATCGTTAATTTTGATTTAAGCCAAAAATAAGATTATGACGTCATTAAACTGAACATCACAAGGGAACTAACAAAAACAGGTAAGTTATATTTTTTGGTTTTATTGTGTTGTGTTTCCCCTGCCTCATAGACATAAAAAAATAATATTTTGAACTAAATTTTAATTTATTGAATCCACATCTACATAAATTAATGAATTATATTAATACGCGGGAGAAGTTTGTACGTTAAAAAATGTAAATTATTATTAATTATTAATAACTAGGGGTTGTAGGGCACGCACCTATAGCGCCCACTTTTGTCAAAAGCTTATCCTTTTCCTTGTTTTTATAAATAGGAAATATTAAATTTCCTGAAATGTAGACACAAAGTATTTTACAATTATAAATCCTCAAATGCGCTGTTTACATCGTTCCCTTTTCCAAAATTAAAATATAAGCTAAAACAATGACGTCATTTGATAATTTTTGTTTACAGCACGAAACACAACACGCTTTTTTAAAACCTTTATGGACTGTTGTACTAATTTCCTCGCCGTTACGGATCCTATGATCAGGGCTATTATATTGTTTATTAATTATGTTTAGTAAATTAAAATTGAGATGTTTTATTAAATTTTAATCGAATTTTTATCGATTAAAATTATTTTAATTGATATTTAATCGACAGTTTTTTTTAAATCTATAAAACCTTTCCAACACATGACGACTATGAACACTTACACACACATGACGAATTTAAACACACACACAAACATGACGACTATGACACTTACCCTTCCATGATGAATTTAAACACTTACACAAACATGTCGAATTTAAACACACACACAAACATTACGACTATGAACACTTACCCACACATGACGAATATAACAATGGCCACCAAGAAAAAGAGGGCCACCCCTCCCACGACACACCCGCCCACAATGGCGCCGATCTCTTCGTTGTCCATCCTTGTTTATCACCTCTGGAAGGGCTAAAAATGATTTAAAAAATCTAATTAAATCCTGTTGTTTGGGATGAAACATATTACCGCAACAAAATTGTTAAAGTATATGGACTATTTCATATAGACCCGTGCGAATGAATATGCCGAAAAAATCATTGCGCCGAAAGCAAAGTCAAAACTCTTCCTACAATTTTCAGAATCTACGCAATATTAGTTACTAGCATATTAAAAAAACAGTTTATCACTCTGTAAAGTTTGAGAAGCACCGGTGGAAGGGTCACTAGGAACTTTAACATACATTTATAACCCCAGTTTTTTGTTGTTGTATTGTTGGGGTCTGGCCATGTAAACACTTGAACGTTCAAGTCATCACGGCTTGGTGATCTCTTACCGTAGCGATGGCTTGACAAGGCCCGTAGCCCCAAGCCAAGGGAACCGATGGGAGATGCGATATGGTCACACGTGAGTGACGCTATCACATGTGGAGATAGATGGAGAAAGCGGATGTTTTGGAGAAGACTGGTGTAAATTTAGAGAGCGCGAGAACAGAGTTTGTGAATTTATTAGTTGTATTGTTTCGTTTTCTGTTTTGTTTCAGGTCATGTTAAAACAGTTTTTGTTTTTGAAAATTTCCTTTAAAATTAGCGTTTTGTTTGAAAATAAATGGGATGAACTAGTTATTGAAGGCCCATGAATTGTTATTCAGGTAAAGCTTCAGTTTCAGTATGATTTAAATTGACCCCGGTCCAGTTTTCTGTCTCTATTCGAATTGATGAAACATGCAGTTTCATCCACATCAATGTTTGAAAAGGTCAAGGTCATCGACCAACAGCTAAAAGAAAAAAACCCGCCTCATTAAACTCTCTGGCACCTGATATGTTATGATGTGGATTAACTAAATGGACCAAGTTGAAGTTCATTCAACCAAACATTTTAGAGTCAAGCATGTCATCCATGAATGTGGCAAAGACCGGCCTTAGTAAGAACTAGATGCCCGCCACTACGAATATAAGAGTGGCAAAGGCCTACGAATATAAGAGTAAGTAAGGCCTACGAATATAAGAGTAAGTAAGGCCTATGAATATAAGAGTGGCTAAGGCCTAATAATATAAGAGTAGCTAAGGCCTACAAATATAAGAGTGGCTAAGGCATACAAATATAAGAGTGGCTAGGTCCTACGAATATAAGAGTGGCTAGGTCCTACGAATATAAGAGTAGCTAAGACCTACGAATATAAGAGTGGCTAAGGCCTAGGATAATAAGAATGGCTAAGGCCTAGGATAATAAGAGTGGCTAAGGCCTAGGATAATAAGAATGGCTAAGGCCTAGGATAATAAGAGTGGCTAAGGCTTGGATAATAAGAATGGCTAAGGCCTAGCATAATAAGAGTGGCTAAGGCCTAGGATAATAAGAGTGGCTAAGGCCTACAAAGACCTTAAAATGGTCCAGTAATTTACATGGACACTGATGTTATTTTGAACAGTAATTTTTCGATACAACTTTAGCCCGTGATTTTGGTACGTGAAGCAGCATTTGATTACAAATTGAAAATTCACATGTAAATTAATTTCATCCTCCATATTATACCAGTCTATATTTCAAACTTTAGGTCTACGCAAGCCTTTCAAGTGGTGTCTTTGCTATTCACACGTAGGGTAATACCCGCTTCGGAGAGGAAATAGATAGACACCAAACCCAGTCCTTAAGTTCACGGGTGACATTTACCTAGTCAACGATCACACTTGAACGTGCTAATTATCAGCTCTGGGTGAAAAGGTAGGCGACCGGTGTAAACCTTGATCATCGCCCGGGAAATTATTTCACTAAGACACCGCGCACTTTTGGTCTTCTAATAACAAGAACAAGTAAACATACTGACATAAGGACATTATATTTTACCTGATGACTTGTTATGTTCAGTCAATATTTCTAATAATGGTGTGGTTGAAATAGACAAAAAAAGACGCATTAGTAAACAGACTGTAATTTTCGGGCATGGATTTTCCAGCGAGAACCTATTAAATTTTGAAATTTAAAACAAAATATTGAAAAAAAAACAAGGTTTTTAATATTGTTATATACCTGATGACGTGTTAGAAAAATGAATCTTATCTCCTTATAATATGGATGTAGTAGGAACTTCTTTCATATATCATCTGTTACAGATGCTCCTTCTATACAGATGATTATTGCGTCCATGGTTTGTGTCTTGTTTTGCATTTTTATTAGAGTTTTAAATATTTTGGTCTAGGAGAATTCCAAAAGACGGTAGCAAACGTCACCAATAATCATATCACTAAATTGCCATATAACTAAGTCTTGGATTAATGTATGTCCCTATATGACCAAAAGGCCTGTTCGTCGGAAATACAAATAATTCTGGTCTCAATTCTCAATGTCATATTCTCAAAGTGATTAGCTCTTAGAGATCCCATGTAGCAACGGTTTATCATATAAAATAAATTTATTAGGCTTATAACAATTGGAAGGTTCAAATACAATATTCTAAGTTTAAAGTTAGAAATTGAGATGGGGAATAAACTCATTCTTTTTATATTCGGCTTACACAGTGTTCACTGGTGCATTAAGTTATATTCGATAATCTCAGCAGATCGAATAAAACTTTTACAGTTTACTGAATGACGTTTTATTGCATGCTTTTAATGTTAGACCTGGATCATTATACAACAGACTGTCTCTGGCTAACAGCGAGTGCAAGCTTGCAGCAAACGCGTTATGCTTGGTTTGTTGTCCAGGAACAAGTTATAAAAGTGCAAGCTCTAAAAGCAATTTTAAAGTTCGATACGAATATTTTTTTTATCGATTTTTAAAATAAAAAATCAGATTTGTAATTGAAAAAAGTAAGATTTCTTTTTTAGGCTAACCGGGAGACTGATTATATAATTACCCCATTCTGGAACTCCATACTTAAAATGAAGTCATTTAAAAAAACCTGAAAGATGAGAGTTAAATGTATTTAGTGATTACCTCTAGTAATGGCATATATAATTTAATATGCTTGTTAGTTTACGTTTGAGATAAAATCTGCTTGGGAAAACATCTCACATCTACTTTTTTATGAGATATTATGAGAACTTTACAGTTGACTGAATTTAGCTTTTGAAACCCTTAAATGTATTTTATAAGCAAATACTTTTAATAACTAACTTTTAATTTTGAATAAAGAACAAGGAGAACAACCAGTAATTATGTAATTTCAATATATTTCCTTGTCGTGATAAGTTTATTTTAATAGAATAGGAAAACTTGTTGCGTCATGTAAAAATTATTTTATCACAAGAACATCTTCCAATATTAAAATAATAGCAACTAGAGGAAACGTTTTTAACGATCCATTGGGGACAGGGGAGGTACTAGTTATGTATGGCTGCCGGCTGATACAGTAGCCACAAACAGTGAAACAGTAGCCACAAACAGTGAAACAGTAGCCACAAACACTGAAACAGTAGCCACAAACAGTGAAACAGTAGCCACAAACACTGAAACAGTAGCCACAAACACTGAAACAGTAGCCACAAACACTGAAACAGTAGCCACAAACACTGAAACAGTAGCCACAAACAATGAAACAGTAGCCACAAACACTGAAACAATAGCCACAAACACTGAAACAGTAGCCACAAACAATGAAACAGTAGCCACACACACTGAAACAGTAGCCACAAACACTGAAACAGTAGCCACAAACACTGAAACAATAGCCACAAACACTGAAACAGTAGCCACAAACACTGAAACAGTAGCCACAAACACTGAAACAGTAGCCCCAAACACTGAAACAGTAGCCACAAACACTGAAACAGTAGCCACAAACACTGAAACAGTAGCCACAAACACTGAAACAATAGCCACAAACACTGAAACAGTAGCCACAAACACTGAAACAGTAGCCACAAACACTGAAAAAGTAGCCACAAACACTGAAACAGTAGCCACAAACACTGAAACAATAGCCACAAACACTGAAACAGTAGCCACAAACACTGAAACAGTAGCCACAAACACTGAAACAGTAGCCACAAACACTAAATGAGTAGCAACAAGCAGTGCCGGTTGTAACAATAGCCACAAACAATGCCGGTTGTAACAATAGCCACAAACAGTTCCGGTTGTAACAATAGCTACAAACAGTTCCGGTTGTAACAATAGCCACAAACAGTGATGTTTTTTTATAAAAAAAGATGTAACGGAACACATATTTAACACTAATATTAAAAACGCATCAAAACCAAACAGTATATTTAAAAAGATGCCGTTACGCCAAAACAGGAACATTCTGTTAAGGGGGGAAAAAACACTGACCACAAAGACATATGACCTGTACTTTATAAATAATTTGTTAGTTTAAAATGTTTGAAATTTGAGATGAAATTTTTAATTATGTCATGTAAGATTTCGCCAAAAGAACTAAATGTAAACTATTTTTTAATGTCATACCAAAATGTGCATCATCCAATAACCTATTTCTATTGAAAAATCTCTCGGTAATTGCACTTAGACTCTGAAAAACAAATGCAGAGTTTACAACTTTGGTTTTTTAATTTTTGAAATTTTTTTTTTTAAAGAGAGATTTTGGCTGACAAGTATGATTACTTGTCAAGTGCTGCAATCAAAGTAAAATTGTTCTGTGTCAGATTCCATTAGAAGTCTTTAGTTCAATATAAAGAAAAGATTCCGAAACATCGCTGCCGGCATGAAAAACTTCAGTAAAAAGCTGGTGATGTCATAGAGCAGTCAAATTGGCTAAAATCTTATTGAAGATTTCCATCTAGCGCCAAATGGTAAAGATTTAGATATGAAAATAGTCATCGAATTGTGGACAGCCAGTGACGGGTACTCATACTATCTTACGCCAAGAGTACAGCCCCTTGGAAGGGCACAAATGTCAAGTTACAGTCTTATTCCTTATGTGGCTTAATACTTCTTAGTGTCTCGTTTATTTCGCTTTAACTTCTGTATTTTTCATAAATACGACAGTGAAGTTTATAATATCATATGCGCTGACCCGTCGCGCTTTGCACCAAAAAAGGAAATTCAATGAAACCACTGAGTTGGTATTTTAAATATTTTATGCCAGTTAACTAATTTAAAAAAAAAAAAACTTCTTAAAGTTTCATGATGATCGGATGAACGGTGCCGGTAGTCGATATTTAAAATTATATCTATATAACTCATATACAAAAATAAAGCTAGTTAGGCTCACAAGCCCAAACTATTAGGGTCCTCAAACCCAAACTATTAGCGTCCCCGAGCCCTAACTATTAGGGTCCTCAAACCCAAACTATTAGGTCCCCTTGCCCAAACTATTAGGGTCCCCGAGCCCTAACTATTAGGGTCCTCAAACCCAAACTATTAGGTCCCCTTGCCCAAACTATTAGGTCCCCCTTGCCCAAACTATTAGGGTCCCCGAGCCCAAACTATTAGGGTCCTCAAACACAAACTATTAGGTCCCCTAGCCCAAGCTATTAGGGTCCCCGAGCCCAAACTATTAGGGTCCTCAAACCCAAACTATTAGGGTCCCCAAGCCCAAACTAGTAGGGTCCCCGAGCCCAAACAATTAGGGTTCCCGAGCCCAAACAATTAGGGTTCCCGAGCCCAAATAATTAGGGTTCCCAAGCCCAAACAATTAAGTCCCCGTGCCCAAACAATTAAGTCCCCGTGCCCAAACAATTAGAATCCCTGAGCCCAAACTGTGCAAGATGTTAAGTTCCAAACTCCGTTACATTACAACAGGGATCATGATTAATATGACATGTGTCAATATTGGTGAAGATCGTACAAAATCGAATGGGGAGAAAAGTCTTAAACGTTTATGCAAAACAGATTTGGGGGCCCCTAGCCCCGGAAGGAATAAGCAAATTAAAATTAATTTTATATAGCTAATATTTTTTCTAACAGCCTTACAGCCGTCCATCTCATTCATGTTCTAACAGCCGTCTATCTCATTCATGTTCTAACAGCCGTCTATCTCATTCATGTTCTAACAGCCGTCCATCTCATTCATGTTCTCACAGCCTTACAGCCGTCTATCTCATTCATGTTCTAACAGCCGTCTATCTCATTCATGTTCTAACAGCCGTCCATCTCATTCATGTTCTAACAGCCTTACAGCCGTCTATCTCATTCATGTTCTAACAGCCTTCTATCTCATTCATGTTCTAACAGCCATACAGCCGTCCATCTCATTCATGTTCTAACAGCCGTCTATCTCATTCATGTTCTAACAGCCGTCCATCTCATTCATGTTCTAACAGCCTCACAGCCGTCCATCTCATTCATGTTCTAACAGCCTCACAGCCGTCCACCTCATTCATGTTCTAACAGACTTACAGCCGTCTATCTCATTCATGTTCTAACAGACTTACAGCCGTCCATCTCATTCATGTTCTAACAGACTTACAGCCGTCCATCTCATTCATGTTCTAACATACTTACAGCCGTCCATCTCATTCATGTTCTAACAGACTCACAGCCGTCCATCTCATTCATGTTCTAACAGCCTCACAGCCGTCCATCTCATTCATGTTCTAACAGACTTACAGCCGTCCATCTCATTCATGTTCTAACAGCCGTCTATCTCATTCATGTTCTAACAGCCGTCTATCTCATTCATGTTCTAACAGCCGTCTATCTCATTCATGTTCTAACAGCCTCACAGCCGTCCATCTCATTCATGTTCTAACAGACTTACAGCCGCCCATCTCATTCATGTTCTAACAGCCGTCCATCTCATTCATGTTCTAACAGCCGTCCATCTCATTCATGTTCTAACAGACTTACAGCCGTCCATCTCATTCATGTTCTAACAGACTCACAGCCGTCCATCTCATTCATGTTCGAACAGCCTCACAGCCGTCCATCTCATTCATGTTCTAACAGATTTGTTGAGATCATTAACTGGTTGGAGAGCAGTGAGCTGAGAGACCAAGCGACACAGGCTGAGAATGATACGACTGACATTCCTTATAGTCATGCCAACGGTCGTGTCCTGTCCCCAGGACACCTGCTGGCTCGGGTTTACTGCAGGTCACGTTTCACCTCAACGTTGGCAGACGTGGGAACTTAACGTAAACACATTCAAGTTGTCTTGTCATCAAATACCATCTAGATTCTATATTTACTATTACTAGGTCTTTATTAGATACAATCTAGATTCTATACTTACTAGAGTTTTTAGATACAATCTAGCTTCTATATTTACTAGAGTTTTTAGATACAATCTAGCTTCTATATTGACTAGAGTTCTTAGATACAATCTAGCTTCTATATTATTATTGACTAGAGTTTTTAGATACAATCTAGCTTCTCTATTGACTAGAGTTTTCCGATACAATCTAGCTTCTATATTGACTAGAGTTCTTAGATACAATCTAGCTTCTATATTTACTAGATCTAGATCTTTTTGAAACCTCATATTGACAACATGAAAGTGGGGCATCCTCCTAAACACATTATATGGATCAAGAGCCAGTGACGCAGCCATGGAAGGGCAGCACCTACACGTAAATAATTTGTTTCATATCATTGACTTAACTAGATTGTGATGGACCATGAGGACTAGTATCATCATTGCTGGATAGCGAAGTCAAGAGTGCGCTCGGTCGTGGGATCTAGCCACGTTAAAGCCACAATAAAAATGTTGATGAATGACTATCGCTTAAATGAAAAGTCCTCCGCTGACCTGGAGAGGAGATGGGCGCCGCCAAGGTCTACCGAGCCCCGAGAAAGTTCTAATGGATACTTTAGAGCGCCCTACGATCTTAAGGTTATGGGACGAAAAAAATCATCATGTATCACTAGTATCCTCTAGTATCACTAGTATCCTCTAGTATCACTAGTATCCTCTAGTATCACTAGTATCCTCTAGTATCACTAGTATCCTCTAGGATCACTAGTCACTAGTATCCTCTAGTATTCACTAGTATCCTCTAGTATCACTAGTCACTAGTATCCCAAGTATCACTAGTATCCTCTAGCATCACTAGTCACTAGTATCCCAAGTATCACTAGTATCCTCTAGTATCACTAGTCACTAGTATCCCAAGTATCACTAGTATCCTCTAGCACCACTAGTCACTAGTATCCTCCTGTATCACTAGTATCCTCTAGTATCACAAGTCACTACTATCCTCTAGTATCACTAGTATCATCGAGTGATATGTGTGTGAAGACGAAAATCCAATATTCGATCTGTTTAATGAGGTGGTGGAGAATTCCAGCCTTCTTTTCTATGAGTTTGCGAAATACACCCCCATTTAGCTCTTCAGGATTTGAAATTAACCATGGGACCGCTAAAGAAAGCAGTACCCAATACGCTACCCAAAGATTGTCTTTACACTAAATAATCAGCAAGTAAAAAGTCTTTCGGATCTACCCAAACAACATTGAGAGTCAACGCCTAGAAAATGTTTCAATTTGGTCCGTGAGCTTGTTTATGACTGAATCTAGACCAATCTAGGAACTTTAAAAAAAAAATTACAGCATGTATGTACATATATAAAAATATGAAGAAAAAAAAACAACGTTTCAGATAAATTATATAAGAATCTATACTTTGACCAATATCTCATTTCTTTGACCAACATCTCAATACTATGACCAACATCTTAGTTCTTTGACCAACATCTCAGTACTTTAACCAACATCTCAGTACTTTAACCAACATCTTAGTACTTTGACCAATATCTCATTTCTTTGACCAACATCTCAATACTATGACCAACATCTTAGTTCTATGACCAACATCTCAGTACTTTAACCAACATCTTAATACTTTGACCAATATCTCATTTCTTTGACCAACATCTCAATACTTTGACCAATATCTCATTTCTTTGACCAACATCTCAATACTATGACCAACATCTTAGTACTTTGACCAACATCTCAGCACTTTGACCAACATCTCGGTACTTTGACCAACATCGCAGTACTTTGACCAATATCTCATTACTTTGACCAACATCGCAGTACTTTGACCAATATCTCATTACTTTGACCAACATCGCAGTACTTTGACCAATATCTCAGTACTTTGACCAACATCGCAGTACTTTGACCAACATCTCAGTACTTTGACCAACATCTCAGTACTTTGACCAACATCGCAGTACTTTGTCCAACAACTGTTTGGCTAAAATTCCTATGTCAAGGAAACCGTTTTTTTAAAATACAAATTTCCGGTAAAGACGTCTGCATCTTTAAACTGTTACCATCTATCAAAGGAAGATTGGAATGACGTGTTTTTTATGTCAGTATGACACCGTTTGATGGATTAGTCTCATTATGTATTTGTGGGTTAACAGCATCTTTGACCTTGAACTTGACTGCACAATGTTAATGAGACGTGTCCAAGGCGTCTTCTTTGGATTTGTCAACTCACCTCTCAATTCACGGATCAATGAAATATGACGTAAGCCGGGTAGTGAGGTACACGGACATTGTGTGGCAGGATGCACATGGAGGAGCTTCAAGTAGTAGGAGTGGCGTTTTTAGCTTTAAGATTCTCTCTCTCTCTCATTCCCTTTCTCTCTCTCTCTCTCCTTCCCACATCTCTCTCTCCTTCCCACCTCTCTCTCTCTCTCATTCCCTTTCTCTCTCTCTCCTTCCCACCTCTCTCTCTCTCCTTCCAACCTCTCTCTCTCTCCTTCCCACCTCTCTCTCTCTCCTTCCCACTTCTCTCTCTCATTCCCACCTCTCTCTCTCTCCTTCCCGTCTCTCTATCTCTCTCTCTTTCTCTGTTTCTCTCTCTCTCTCTCTCATCACTCTCTCCGCCCCGTTCCGGATCTAACTATTTCTCTACTTGTGAATACTTTTTTTTTAAAAACTATTCTCAAAGACTCTTAGTGCTACATTTTTTTGTGGAAAAATTCTTCACAATTGATATTTTTCACTCTAATGTAAGGTTTACGGGAAAAACTATCGTAGTAGAGTTAAAAGTTAACTTGAAAAAAAATCATTACGATTTGTCATCTAACTGGCTTGGGGGTGTGGGTGGGAGTGGGGGTGGGGGAACAATAAACTCCACCAAGTTGACGTCATGAACGGCCACTAAAGAAGATTTCAAATTCGCTGCGCCCTTCTCTTAGAAATAAAGTCTCCACCTTTTCACGCGATCCGCCTCAAGACACGTAACATTTAAAATAGCTTCAATTAACCTACTCAGGGATTCTCATGTTTTGACAAGAGAAACGGTACATCAAATCTCAATAGAAGACGTGCATCAAAGCCCAAGGTCACACCTGAAGTGGTGACTTGTAAATTCTAAAATCGTATTTCCACATTTAAAACGAGGCTAGAGGGTAAGTTCTCGCCGTCTACATTTCCATGACGCCGATGGACCATGCAAAGTAATTGGACGTGACGAGGTAAAGTGTTCTAATATTTAAAACGGTCCAGGCGTGACCATTTGATGTAAGGTATCTGGCGGGTTATGGCCCTTGCCAATGATTGTCTTTTACAGCTTGTGTGGGAGTTTTTTCTAGAGGCAAACTTTTCAGATTTCGTCCCACGTATTCGTTACTTAAATATGATGTAAAAACCCATTTTAAAAAAAGGAATAGTTTTAGGAGCGATAGGGTACCATGCTAACATTCGAAAGTCCGATGAGCAGTGTTTTAAACAGGGTTCTAAATTGTCGAACAAACCAGGCACCTTTTAAAAAGGGTGGCCGAGCACTGAGTAAATGAACGGAATTTGGGGAAGGGTGTCTCAGGAGGGGAACAATTAACGTGCCGCTTCGTGGCCCATTAGTTAAGGGGTTGTGGGTGGCTCGGGGTTGTTGGCATGTACATTAAAACTTTTAAGTGCATTAAGACCTGGAGTTACAAGGACTTGTGTAGATTAACCAGCAACGGGCGGTATATGGGATAGTACGGGTTTTTTGTGAATTAGTGCAAAGTGATGTGGTTTGTATCAATGACATAATGACAAGGATATGGCAAGACATCCACTTTGTCTCTTGCTCACTCCATCGTCTCAATGTGTTATCAATTCAGTTTCTCGAGTTTTTAATGAAATCTTTATAGAGGCCCACATTACGTTGATTATAAAATAAAGAAATTACGGAACATGAGAAATTTGATGGTAATTTTTTTTCATTACGGTCCATTGCTCTGTAAATAATCTGTCAAAATGTGAAATTTCCCATTAGAAGAAAAAAATTATCGTTTGTTATTGAAGACCTTGGCTACACGTTTATTTATCATTTGTCTTAGAACAACTTTGTTTAAACATTTTCAGCTTTGTTGGAAAAAGTAACTTAAAACTAAATGCCATTTTATACGATTGAATTAGGTTCAGGTATTTTTTTTTAAATAAAGGCCTTTTCCCATAAACTGCATTTAATAATTGTATTAGTCAACTACTGAAGTTGCGATTTTATTTGCATTTTCCGATTAGCTCATAGAAACATTCGCGACACAAAACTAAAATTAAATTAAAAATTGCTAAAAGACTAGAACTGCAATTGAATGAGACAAGGTTATTTTTAGAGCTATAGAGCTGTCACATAGAGTTGACTCATAGAGCTGTCACATAGAGCTGTCACATAGAGCTGACACATAGAGCTGACACATAGAGCTGTCATATAGAGCTGACACACAGAGCTGTCACATAGAGCTGTCACATAGAGCTGTCACATAGAGCTGTCACATAGAGCTGTCACATAGAGCTGACACATGGAGCCGTCACATAGAGCTGTCACATAGAGCTGACACATAGAGCTGACACATAGAGCTGACACATAGAGCTGTCATATAGAGCTGACACACAGAGCTGTCACATAGAGCCGTCACTTAGAGCTGTCACTTAGAGCTGTCACTTAGAGCTGACACATAGAGCTGTCATATAGAGCTGACACACAGAGCTGTCACATAGAGCTGACACATAGAGCTGTCACATAGAGCTGTCACATAGAGCTGTCACATAGAGCTGACACATAGAGCCGTCACTTAGAGCTGTCACTTAGAGCTGTCACTTAGAGCTGACACATAGAGCTGACACATAGAGCTGACACATAGAGCTGTCACATAGAACAGTCACATAGAGCTGTCAGAAAGAGCTGTCACATAGAACAGTCACATAGAGCTGTCATATAGAGCTGACACATAGAGCTGTCACTTAGAGGCTGAGACATAGAGCTGACACATAGAGCTGTCACATAGAGCTGACTCATAGAGCTGACACACAGAGCTGTCACATAGAGCTGTCACATAGAGCTGTCACATAGAGCTGTCAGAAAGAGCTGATACATAGAGTTGTCACATAGAACAGTCACATAGAGCTGTCATATAGAGCTGACACATAGAGCTGTCACTTAGAGCTGACAAATAGAGCTGACACATAGAGCTGTCACATAGAGCTGTCATATAGAGCTGTCGCATAGAGCTGGCACACATTTAGAGCTGTCAAATAGAACTGTCACATAGATCTGTCAAAAAGAGCTGTCGAATAGAGCTGACACATAGAACAGTCACATAGAGCTGACACATAGAGCTGACAAATAGAGCTCTGTTATCATAGTCAAAGACCTTAGAATAAGAGTACCGGAGGTAAACCATTGAGATATCATGTTCCCTATTGACACGTTCACGCTAAACCTCTAAAGGTTGTGAAATGTGATGAGATCCGCCACGCCATCTTTGACAGACGCCTGCTCTAAATATAGCATTTGTTACAACATATTGTATTTCAAGGTCTTAGATGTTAAAAACAGTTCCTTTACGACACGTTTTTCATTTACAGACAACAAAAGTCTTGGAACACAGAGATTTCATATGTAAAAGATTTAGTACAACGGCCCGTGCACTCACATGTCAGATTCATGGTATCTTAGATAAAAATAGTTAAAACATGTGTGTCTCCACTGAAAAATAAGTTTTAAGCTTTAATTACAGACGATAAATAGACACTTTTAAACTTTTCGTTAAATGCCTTCATCATTAGACGGAAACAAATAAAAACTAACAGATTAGAGTACATTATCTTGATATAAAATCATTGTTTCTGTGCAGTGTGACGACATTGCTATCAGTCACAGCATTCTTTCCAATAATAATATATTTTTAATAAACCAATTTATTAATCTAATAATGATCTTTTTTAGCAACCAACTTAGTTACAATGGATGCTTGTTTTACAGACGCCCCGATGCTCCTTCTATACCGATTATTTCGTGCTAGGCTTATATTTTGACTAAATAACACACGGCTATGAATGTTGGATATTTTGAACAATTTAAAATAAATACACTGAGGAGATTTAATTTCTTTAGGTTAGTCAAAGAGTGCATTCTAAGAATTTTAAGAAGTGACTTAAATAAAATCCATTGTTTCCCTATGATTTTTATGTATTTTGACGTTACTGCGTTCTTAGTTGTTGTTTTTTCTTCTTGGGATTTTATTTCTAGTTCTTCATATGAAGCGGTACATTTGTGCTTCCAACTATGAATATAATGCGCATTTTATTCCATTTTTAGGCCAATAGTACATCCTGAAAATTCTTTGTTAGGGAATAACTGTGACAAAGATTTTGTTGTGAACGTTCATTTGTTCAAACACCACCCGTGAACCTAACCTGTTTACACCGTCCTATAACCCCGCCCTTCATCTCCGCCATATTCTTCGTCTCATGTTCTAAAGTCATGCCCTCGGCTAGGATTACCTAGGTTAATAAACATGCCATTTAATTCATGGCATTGAGACTTGACATTAACTCGTGTTCCCCTATAATCAAGGGCGTCACTAGCATGGGTTTCAGACACAGTCTGCGCCCATGACATTGTTTTAATAATCAGATAAATTAACCAGTGGACTAATGTTCCATAAAATAATCTTTAAAAAGCGAAAAAAATATATATATTTTTTGACAGAAACTCCCTGGAAAACTTGATTATTTCTTGAACCAGACGCCGTCTGTTTGTAAACAAATAATCAATTTACATGTAGGTTTAACAACATGTCAAAGAAAACATGTATAATGTATTTCAACTAGGGCTGTTATCGATTAATTTAAATTTAATCGTTAACTTTTGAAAAATTACCGAATAATTAATCGACAATTTTTATTAAAGCTAAAAATAAGATGTATGACGTCATCAAAATGAAAATTTCAAGGGAAATAACAAAAATAGGCATTTGACATTTTTTAATTTAATTATAAGTAGGGCTGCGGAAATTATCGATTAATTTCTCGATTAATCGGTAAACATGTTATCGATTAAAATTATTTTAATCGATAAAATAGCGATTAAAACTAAGGAAAATCTTCTAAATGTTATTACCGCTTCATCAATAAATAATCAATTATTAATAATAAAAAAATTGTTGCTTTTTTACGTACAAACTTCTCCATTTTTATGAAACAATGCACAATAAATAGCTACTGTGCAACCTTGCACACGAGTTATTTTATTTTGCACATGGATCAACCAACCTTAGAGGGAACATTGAAAGACACGTAATTTATCCTTTGTAGACTAAGTTGTAAATGTTCTTTAAATTGTATGAAGAAGATGGGTACGAAATATGTCTTAAGGAAATGGATTGTAACACATCTACGACGTGATAGTCACTGCGCAATGTGTTTTATAAGACATCTGTGATATTACAGAGGGAATGAGAGGTACTGGAGAAATGTGTTGTACCAGACTGGTGGTACTGGAGAAATGTGTTGTACCAGACTAGAGGTACTGGAGAAGTGTGTTGTACCAGAATAGAGGTACTGGAGAAATGTGTTGTACCAGACTAGAGGTACTGGAGAAATGTGTTGTACCAGAATAGAGGTACTGGAGAAATGTGTTGTACCAGACAAGAGGTACTGGAGAAATGCGTTGTACCAGACAAGAGGTACTGGAGAAATGTGTTGTACCAGACACTCATCATGTAACATTGTACCAGACAACTGTGTTGTACCAGACAGTCATCATGTAACATTGTACCAAACAGTCATCATGTAACATTGTACCAGACAGTCATCATGTAACAAAGAGAATGTTTCATCTGAAGAATGACAAGAATGTTTTCAATTAAACCGCAGTGAAATCCTGAGACCATTTTGTTCATAGTCTGTAACACGACACGTCATCTTGATGGCTCCTAACACCATGGTAGCGACTACTGTAATCAGGCCACTGATCTAAGGGCGACTACTCCCTGAGAAAGAGGATATGTCTGGGATGAAACCCATGAAGATTAAAAAGGAACTCTTAGCGTCTGTTTATGAGGAGTTTGAAATGTTTTAGTAACGTAACCCCAAAATAAAACAGTTTAATTCCTCCCATTAGAATTTGACACTTTAGCAAACTAATCCAAACATTAAAGGATGTGTTTAATGATGCTATAATGTCATGAGCTTTTTGACACGAACAACACTTTGCTTGAAAAAACCTTGCTCCTTATACAATGTCATATAATCTTACATTTTTACATTTTTTTCACTTCAACATTTGAAAGTTATGTCTTTTTATTCCCAAGCCGTTGATGTCAGCTTAGGTTATAATAGATTTTGCTAGTGATACTGCACTAAAAACAATTCTTGATTCATTATTTATTCTGAAAATGCCCTAGCTACTTATATTCAAACGACAACAATAACAATATTATCGTTTTTTGTACTTTGATTGTTATCGTTTTCCCGAGATAAGAGAAATAACACAGAGCACCGTTTGACCCTAAGATATCACAGATATGATTCAGTGCTAGCCGACTAGATGATGACACAGGAACCCGGATGCAGTGAATGTTTGGGGCTGAGATCCTGGGCTGATCGTGTCTGAAAACACAACAAGTTAGAATAAAACAGATTAAAAAGCGCATTAGCTCGGCGTTTTCGTATCAGGACATAGACCTCAAAGCAAAGACGATTGATTTAGTCTTGAATAACAGATGATGTCAGTTGCCTTTTTAAAACTGTTTTATTATTGCATGTTAACTTATATTTTAACGTAGTTTATTGTATTTCCTAATTTTTTTCTAGGTGAAAAAATCGGGGTCTCTTTTTAGACAGAAAATTTTAAATTGTAAAATTTAAGACTTTGATGGCGACCCCCCCCCTCCCGTGCGATGTTATAACCGAGGCGAACCACAACCCATCCTAGTGACGCCACTGATTGAGTCTGGAATAACTGATGATGTAAAGACATAGAACTCAAACCAAAGACGAATGATTGAGTCTTGAATTACTCAGCTATAAGTTAGTTTATTGGACAGTTCTTTGAAAATGAACTTTTTGTTTCCTAAGAAAGTAGGCACCTTTCGTACAAAGATTTCATTTAGAGCTGACTGACTTTGTACAGATATTTGAGAGCATGGCGGATCCTTGTTAAAGTACCAGACTGAATTAGTGCTATGGAAAATGAGAAATTATGTCCCTTTATGACTCTTTGGAAGAGGAAAGTTAAATGAAAATGGACAAAGGCTTCTGGAATTGTGCTGCTCACGAGGCTTGTGTGTTACCAACACTTTCTTCAAGTGCAAGGATATACATCAAGTATCTTGGAGACACCCTCGATCCCACCAATGGCACCAGCTGGACCTCATTATCACCAGGCGTGCACAACTAGCAAGCGTCCTACTCACTCGCAGCTATCACAGTGCCGACTGTGACACGGATCATTCCCTTGTCGCCAGCAAAGTACGAATAATGAGGAAAAACTCGTACCACACAAAGAAAAAGGGAAGTCCACGCATCAATACCTCCTACATGAAAGACCCTGCGATAGCGCAGCTGTTCAAAGACAAGGTGAAGGAAAGTCTCTCAAAGATGTCCCCATGCGTCACCATTGACTCCAAATGGACGCATCTGAGAGACACAATCTATACATCCGCAATACAAGCCTTTGGCAAAAAATCTCACAAAAACACGGACTTGTTTGATGAACATTGGGACGAGATGAAACCTGTCACTGAAGCAAAAAGGAAAGCTCTTATTGCTTACAAGGAAAAGTCTACACCCGACAATTTGCATGCCTTAAAAACAGCTAAGTCACTTGCCCAAAAGGTTGCACGTAAATGTGTCAATACCTACTGGCTTAAACTCTGTTCCAGTATACAATCAGCTGCAGACAAGGGCAATGCAAAAGTCATGTACGAAAACATCAAAAAGGCAACGGGCCCATTGATGTCAAAAGTTGCTCCCCTAAAGTCCAAAAGTGGAGAAATTATTCAAGACCAGGCAGCACAGCTAAAACGGTGGGTTGAGCATTATCTGGAATTGTATTCAACAGTTACCACAGTCTCCAGCACCGCTCTAGATGACATCCCAGATATGCCACTCATGGAAGAACTTGATGTCGTGCCCACACAGGAAGAGCTGAGCAAAGCAATTGACAGCCTAGCTTGTGGAAAAGCGCCTGGGAATGATGGAATACCACCAGAGGTTCTAAAGAGTGGCAAGACAGCTTTACTCCAACCATTGCACGAGATTCTGTCCCTCTGCTGGGAACAGGGCTACATCCCCCAAGACCTAAAGGATGCAAATATAGTGACACTATATAAAAACAAAGGTGATAGGAGTGATTGCAATAATTATCGCGGCATTTCACTCCTTAGTATTGTAGGAAAGACCTTTGCCCGCGTTATACTAAAACGTTTACAAAGCCTAGCATCCCGCGTCTATCCAGAATCTCAGTGTGGTTTCCGGTCCGGTCGGTCTACCATAGACATGGTGTTCTCCATACGACAGCTCCAGGAAAAATGCAGAGAGCAGCAGATGCCACTATACATTGCATTTGTGGACCTTACAAAAGCCTTCGACTTAGTCAGTCGCAACGGGCTATTCCAAATACTGGCAAAAATTGGATGTCCCCCTCACCTACTTGCCATCATCAGACAGTTCCATGAAAATATGCTTGGCACAGTACAGTTCGATGGAGCTAAGTCAGAGGCCTTCCCTGTCAGCAGCGGAGTTAAACAAGGTTGTGTACTCGCACCAACACTCTTCGCAATATTCTTCTCTGTACTTCTTCGATACGCATTCAAGGATAGCAGTGAGGGAATCTGGTTACATACCAGAGCTGATGGAGGACTTTTCAACACTGCCCGCCTCCGAGCCAAGACCAAAACGACGGATGTCCTAATTCGAGAGCTACTATTTGCGGATGATGCGGCACTAACAGCACATACAGAATCTGGTTTGCAACAACTCGTGTCAAGCTTCTCCAATGCCTGCAAAGAATTTGGTCTGCAAATCAGCTTGAAAAAGACAAACATCATGGCCCAAGACACTCGACCTCCTCCTACCATAAATATCGATAATGAAAACTTGGAGGTTGTGGACAGCTTCACCTACTTGGGATCCAAGGTCTCCAATACACTGTCCATTGAAGAAGAAATAAACAGCAGAATTGGCAAGGCAGCCGCAACAATGGCTAAACTAAATAAGCGGGTCTGGCAAAACACCAAGCTAACGGAGAAAACCAAACTGTGCGTCTATCGAGCCTGTGTCATCAGTACACTACTATATGGGAGCGAGACATGGACCACTTATACATCACAAGAGCGTAAGCTTAACAGCTTCCATTTGAGATGCTTGCGCCGCATCCTTGGTATTAAATGGCAAGAAAAAGTGCCTAATAGTGAGGTACTAACGCGTGCCAATACCCAAAGCATGTTCTCAATTCTTAGTGAAAGACGCCTGAGGTGGCTAGGACATGTCAAAAGAATGAGCCCCGGCCGCATCCCGAAGGACCTCCTATATGGTGAACTTGCTTCAGGAAAGAGGAAAACAGGTCGCCCACGCTTGCGATTTAAAGATGTCTGTCAAAGGGACATGAAAGCAGCCAAAATACATACAAGTGACTGGGAGTGTAAGGCAGAAGACCGATCTACGTGGCGCACAGTTGTCAAAGAGGGCGTCATAGTAGCCGAGGAGCGAAGAATGGAGGAGGCTGCAGACAGAAGAGCTAGGAGAAAGGCCAAAACATTTGGAAGCACAGAACTCGTGAGTAAAAACTGTGGCAAAGACTGTCACTCAAGGATAGGACTGCACAGCCACTCGAGAAAATGCAACCCAACCCAACGGTGATGCACCATCGTCTCACGAGACGGAAGGATGCCGGATATGCCGGATATGTCCCTTTCATGGGGAAAACTGAAGACCTGTGTAAAGAAAGAAAAGCGCTATTTTACGCATCAAAGTTGTGAGTCTCAGAAAATGTACAGCAGTACCTCTGAAACCTAATCCTTGTTAACTGATATCTGGTGCCTCTGAAACCTAATCCTTGTTACACTGATATCTGGTGCCTCTGAAACTTAATCCTTGTTACACTGATATCTGGTGCCTCTGAAACCTAATCCTTGTTACACTGATATCTGGTGCCTCTGAAACCTTATCCTTGTTACAATGATATCTGGTGCCTCTGAAACCTAATCCTTGTTACACTGATATCTGCTGGTGCCTCTGAAACCTAATCCTTGTTACACTGATATCTGGTGCCTCTGAAACCTAATCCTTGTTACACTGATATCTGGTGCCTCTGAAACCTAATCCTTGTTACACTGATACCTGGTGCCTCTGAAACCTAATCCTTTTTACACTGATACCTGGTGCCTCTGAAACCTAATCCTTGTTACACTGATACCTGGTGCCCCTGAAACCTAATCCTTGTTACACTGATAAGTCCCAAAAACCACCATGACTTTCATTTGTGAAAACGCCAAACATGTTTGGTTATAATTCTCAATTCACTACTTGATCTAGTACCAGCTTTAGTTCACCATTTGATTGTTCAGCGACAAGACAAGAAATAAACAATATTTTCTCGTCATATTCAAACTTTCTGTGTTGTAAGGATCACATAACTCGTGACTGACCTCTGACTGATGCATACAAAAACCACTTAAGAGCCCTATGATAGACCAAACGTTACAGATACTCTGTTATTTTATTAAACACATGATCTCTTAAAATACTTAAAATTTCTACGAAACAAAAAACTGATCAACTATATTTTCCATCGTTGACAACTCAAACAAAAACTATTAATCTGTTCATTACAATTGTTAACATTTTCTTAAAGATAAATTAAAATATTTTAGGAAAACTTTGATGGTGAATTCCAAGGTCACCACATAGCTAATGTTATTGTAAAGATATTTTCGGTAAATATTTTAATGTGCAGAGCTATGCACGAACGAGTTGCGTATGTTGCTTTAATAATCTTAAACAATAATCACTCCACACATTCATTTTGTTTAAAATAAAGTGAAGAAACAAATACCAATGAACAGGAAGGTATCCTTTGCAAACAAGTTTAAGAAAACTCCATTGGTTTAATCATTTAATATATCATTTTAAATGATATTTTGTGATATTTTTATAAGGGTTACGGCAAACGTTTTAGGGACTTGTGGCACACAATTTGAGAAACGCTATCTCAGATTAAGAGAGACAAACAATTCTTTTACTACACTCTATTGGCGGGAATATTTTTCTAAAAATATGACCCCCCCCCCGCCNAAACACCTAGCATTTTACAGAGCCCCCCCCCCCCCGCAAAGATTGTTTCAGCTTTCCAAACTTCCGCAATACCGTCTCAACGTTTAAATAGATCAAATATTTCAGGGTGCATGAGGATATGGGGGCACGGGCGTGTTACTCTGTATCAATATTTGATGTTTGCTGGCTGGAGTTATCTTATGTAATAGTCGGCTCTAAAGTGGGCCAAACGCAAAAATTAAAGAAGATCCAGTGGAATTTATGTTTCTGTTACTGGAGTCAAGTCTGTTTTTCTCCGTATCCACACAGAAGAGCTCTCTAGAGGTTTACTAAGCTTGTTATACTTGTCACTTTAGAATCAGGGGCGTAACGCTTGCTAGTAATGCCCGAGTAAATTGAAAATATTTTGTCATTCTTTTCCATGATAGAAAAGTCAAACGCATTTGGTTGAGCTCCCCATATTCCCTCTAAAGAGAAATAACGTACAAGTTATGTGTTCCCTTACGTCTCCTCTTAAGTCTCTTCCCTGGTCGCCTACTCCTCCTACTCCCCCTCAACCTACGTCTTCTAAAAAGTCTCTTCCTTGTCACGCCTTTCGTCTTTTCCTGCGTCACTTATCGGGAAAATATCGAATTATTTCAGTTAGAAGGTTTAAATAGAAAACTGTGCCTCGGCGATTAAAAATTGTTTTTTCCCTTTAAAAAAAAATTTAAAAAAAATAATTTAAAAAAAATTTCAACAGTTGCTATTTATTTTTCAAACTCATGAAGAACATTTGAAAAAAAATATATACGCTACAAAAATTATTCAAATCAAAAAGACTAGATGTTCGGTTCTCTCTTGTTCCAGGGATGTTCCCATAACGCCTTGCAAAGGTAGCAGATGTGCCTAGACGCGACTAATTAAATAGAACAAAAAATGACTCATAGAAGAGGTGACGTTTCTAAGATTGTGACACAAGTTGCCCACCACAATGTTGTGCTATAGAGGGTCTACTCATCGTCATTTCTGAGACCGGAAAACGCAAAAACTCATTGTGAAATATTCTATTTAGCGGAACAATTGTTTAAGCATAAATACAGAAGAATCTATAAGTTCTCAAAATTGTCAGCAGTTCCTTCTTGTTCAAGTCCAATAAGCTGTCTTAATTTAACAAAGAATTAAAAAATAGCTGACGATATACTTCCTTCTCAATATTCATACATTTACATTTTGACTCGTATCTTTTATTTCATTTTATTAAATTTGTCCACCTAAAAACACCGGCTATTTCTATTAATAGATTTCCATTTAGTCTATTCCAAAAATTGTTGTGTTCATGCTTTGTTATTTCATTATAACTTTTAACTCGAGCTCGAATAGATTCAACAGAAATTGATTTATCAACACAAATTTAAAATTCTAGTTTGTATTCTGATAACACGCGACTTTCAAGTAGCTGTACTGACATTTAACAACAATACCATTTATAATGGACACAAAGTTGTAAATACACATGTAGATGTGTCACTTATTTAAATGAACATTACAATAGTAACTAGCCGTCTCTAAAACATCTACCTGGGTCTGTCCTTCTCTGTAATCGTCTAATTAAACTCTAACTTGGAACAGTGACGTCATTTGAGCTAGTGACACCCGCAACCGCAGTGACGATTAGCACCCCATTATTAGCGCCCCATTATTAGCGCCCAATTATTAGTGCCCCATTATTAACGCCCCATTATTAGCGCTCCATTATTAGCAGCCCATTATTAGCGCCCCATTATTAGCACCCAATTATTAGCGTCCCATTATTAGCGACCCATTATTAGGGCCCAAACACCTTTTCTTAGTGTGCTGAAATAGGCTACCTTAAATAAAGAATAAAGACCCGCACAGGGTGTACCGATGCCTCCCCCCCACCTCACTTCTTACGAAAGTGACTCCGATAAATTGTTGTGAACTTCTAGACAGAAGATTGTGGAATGTATACAACAATATGTGTTCAGAAATAACATAGGCTTAAGAGGTCGTCTGCACATTTCTCTGCTAGTAAATAGTAATTTTTTATTATTTTTTTATTTCCCACATTGGCACATCGGCCAGCTTTTATAACAAGGGAGGTGATCAGTAAACACGTTGAAAGAGATCAGGGGCGGAGTTAATTTTAATAATTGGGGAATATATGTAGTGCAGTACCACGGAAAGTAGCTTGGGTAACAGTGCTTCACATAAAAATAGTAACGTGATCGACAGGCACGACATTGCTCCCGTTACAGACATAAATCTAATTGTTTCTTCAAGAGCTCGAAATAATTCAAACGTAAGCAAAAATAATATAATTGAATAGATGCGCAGACGTGACTGCTACAGAAAGTGAATTTAAGTGTCGTCAGAAGCTGACTATTTTAATTTATTCAATGTAGCACCTGAGTCATAATTATTATTATATTCCTTGGTACCAACAACGGTAGACTCATAGTAATATTAATGATCGCTCTCGGAAATAAAGACATAACGTTATCAATTTTAGACCTAGTCGTGAGGTTAAACCCTCGTTATAGTTGCATCTAGACATGAGAATAAAAACCATTATCATTTCTGGATCTAGTCACGCCCATGAATACACTGACGATGGAATGTTCTCATACTGGCTGGTACTAGTAACGCCCTTGAGCACACTGACGAGGGAATGTTCTCACACTGGCTGGTACTAGTAACGCCCTTGAACACACTCACGAGGGAATGTTCTCATACTGGCTGGTACGCAGCTTTTTATCGGGCTGTCATTTCTTACACCTGCTAGTTTTAATGATGGATCGCTGGTTATTTGGGACTGAGGAGGAAGAACTTCTTTGTTATTGATTTGCTTGGGCGTGTAGGTTTGCATGGGCGTGTAGGTTTCTTAGTGGTGAGAACAGAGAAGTTACTCGTTATACAGTCGAACCTCTCATTACGAGCACCTCTAATAACGAGGAATTCACATAACGAGGAAATCTTTTATGAAAAAGGTGTTCCCTCAACGAACGAAGAAAGGAAAAGTCACCTTTCCCTGGGAATTCATTTTTGAGCTTGCGCTTCCGCACCGGTGTATTATTCTGTGTTAGGCAATCTTTCTGTTCTCGTATGTGATAAACCGTTTTTTACAAATTTTGTATTCAGATAGTATTCTTAATTTTTGTATGCTCAAAGTGTAATAACATGTGCTAAAATGTATTCGAAAAAAAGCACAAGAAGACAATCATAAGAGAGAAAAAAACTGTTGAAATGAAACGTAAATCCAGATTAAGGTGTCTCAATTGGCACGCAGCTACAATCGGCCAACATTAACGATCTGCGCTATTCTCAAGAACGGGTACAACACATTTTCGTCACATTTTGAAGCGTCACCAGAACCAAATGTCTTTGGACAGTTTTCTAGTTTAAAAAGGAATAGATCTATATTGTTTACGTTTTTCGTTTCAAATCTAAATTGTACTCTAGCTGTTTCACTCTTAAACAATTTTTGTAAATAATTTATTTGAATAAATGTTAATATATTTTTTTGAAAAATGATTATTTTTTTTAGCATGGACCATATTATCGTATTTTACATTGATTTGTATTGGGGATATTGTTACATAAAACGCTTAACGACTGCCTCGCTTAAATAGTAAGACTCTGGAACGAATTAAAACTCGTTTTGAGAGGTTTGACTGTATTCCTTTTCCGTGTAACCCTGTCTCTAAAGCCCGTATTTAGTATCCATGCTCACAGCATAACTCATGTATGTAAATTTGTTGAATGGCTGTTGTCGTGTTGTGGTGGTCGATTGAAGATGGGAAAAGTAACTACGGCAAAGATTGATCAATGACAAGTACAATGTTGAAATCCGCTGCTGCAGGGACTCAAGAAAAAAAAATTATTAAAAGTTATTTTTAGTCTAATAAACAACATAATAGCCCAAGTGACTGGCTGGAATTTTCATACAACTATGACGTCATTGTTTTATCTTATATTTTCATATAAACAAGGTGTGCACCAGGAGCTGTGCAAAATAATTATAAATTAAAGATTTTAAAAAAAAATAGTACAACAGTCCAAAGCTGTTAAAAAGCGTGTGGTGTTTCTCGCCTTAAAAAATAATTATATGTCGTCATTGTTTTTAGTTTATATATTTAATTTTGGAAAAGGGAACAATGTAAAAAGGGTATTTAAGGATTTATAGTTATAAAATTCCTTGTGTACATTTCAGGAATTTTAATATTTCGTAATTATCAAACAAGGATAAATTACTTGGGCTTTTGAAAAAAAACACCTGCTAAAGTTATAAATTCTCATTCTATCAATCACACATATTCTACAATCATATAATTATGAACGCAGACTACAACTGTTTTAAGTTTTGAAAGCAGATGAAAGAAGAAGCGTTGCGAA
This sequence comes from Radix auricularia, assembly GCA_002072015.1. Lineage (NCBI taxonomy): Eukaryota > Metazoa > Mollusca > Gastropoda > Lymnaeidae > Radix > Radix auricularia. Next base: position 153,803 of record MUZC01000458.1, on the reverse strand, counting down.
AGTCTGAGCGGAACAAGAATAGAACGACGACACAAAAGTTTCGCATAACATCAACTGACACACACACACACACATTTTAAGAGACTATAACATGATTACTTGATGACTTCCAAGAAATAATAACTCAAAACGGATAAAAATAGGTGACCAAAAAAAAATGCTAGCGTGAATAAAAGGAACCTAGTTTATGGAAGGGGAGAAAGGAGACAGTTATTGGTCTTGTCGTTGGGGGGAACGGATGGTAACTGTGGTCGTGTTATTGGTGGGAATAGATGGCAACTGTGGTCGTGTTATTGGTGGGAATAGATGGCAACTGTGGTCGTGTTATTGGTGGGAATAATTGGTAACTGTGGTCTTGTTATTGGTGGGAACAGATGGTAACTGTGGTCTTGTTATGGGTAGGAATAGATGGTAACTGTGGTCTTGTTATTGGTGGGAATAGATGGTAACTGTGGTCTTGTTATTGGTGGGAATAGATGGTAACTGTGGTCCTGTTATTGGTGGGAATAGATGGTAACTGTGGTATTGTTATTAGTGAGAATAGATGGTAACTGGGGTATTGTTATTGGTGGGAATAGATGGTAATTGTGGTCTTGTTATTGGTGGGAATAGATGGTAACTGTGGTCTTGTTATTGGTGGGAATAGATGGCAACTGTGGTCGTGTTATTGGTGGGTTATAATACTCAATAGAAATGGAAATAAAATGAAATTAGAAATAGTTGTGTGAAATTTGTAGACAAGGCATTGTGTTAAATGCAGTCAGATGTATTCAAAGTTAGCAACAACATGCACATGTGCACTAGCAGTCCAAATGTACTGTTTGCCTATTTCTGTTGTACTATATAATTTCGTTCCCCGTTTTGAATGTACACACGTTCCCTAAGTTCTACCACACTTGACGTATGCTTTGGGTTGAGGAACAGTTCAGACGAAAAATGAAGTTATTCCTCTTAATTCTTTTCAACCCAGGTACCAACCCTTAGCCAGGCCCTCAATATACGTCAGTGTTAAGTGTCAACCCAGGTACCAACCCTTAGCCAGGCCCTGAATCTACGTCAGTTTTAGGTGTCAACCCAGGTACCAACCCTTAGCCAGGCCCTCAATCTACGCCATGTTAAGTACTGTATCAATTAAATAAAAGTCAAATTTTTAAGAAGAACCTAAAACGCCGACAAAACTGAAACTTTTTGTTGAAACTATCTATTGTTAAAGTTTAAATCACAATTCTTAGATTGAAAAGGTTCTTACACGGCTGAATTCATAGCTGAAATATTCAAGCCGTGCCAAAATTGAACATCATATAAAGAATTCTCTTCTTTCCTCTTTTATTCTTATTCATTTGTATGTGTCTCATGGTTTGCACTTACCTTTAATGTTTCTCAAGTAAATACGACCACAAATTGTTGATCTATTTTAACTCCATAAAACAATCCACGGAAGTATTTCTGATGGTGAATGTTTAAAACATTTTGAAAGTATCTACAGCTGATTGCATAAAATCAAATTCAATTATGATTTATTCAATGGATGCAAGTGACACAAATGTCTTCACAGGCTGTATCCACGCCCATTGCTGATGTCTAGCCGCATGTTCATCACAGTTCTATGGCCTCAAATGTTGAGTTTCATCTCTGAGACACACGAAAATTCACCAAACAATTTCTGCTCAGTTTTCTCCTATCAGGAATGTTGAGGGACTTGCTGAGTTCTAGGATTAGGAATCTATTGCCATAGATATTTTTTTTATAGGAGTCCATCGATATAGATAGCTTTGATAAAAGTCCATCTCTATAGATATCTTTGATAGGAGTCAATCGTTATAGATATCTTTGATAGGAGTCAATCGTTATAGATATCTTTGATAGGAGTCAATCGTTATAGATATCTTTGATACGAGTCAATCGTTATAGATATCTTTGATAGGAGTCAATCGTTATAGATATCTTTGATAGGAGTCAATCGTTATAGATGTCTTTGGATTTAATATATGAAAATTACTCAAGCTAATATTCATTATGTTGTTTTAGAAGACATTTTACTCCACCGCTACTATGATCACTAAATATAAAGACAGGCCCGAGGTTTGAAGTTTTGTCCTTACATTGTTTCAAACACGTTCTGGAGTTTGCGCCGCTCAGTATGAAAACAACGGGCCAGTTTCTTGCCAGTGGACACAACAGATTAAACAGAGCCTTGTAAAAATTGACTTTATTTCTGTTGTGGACGCGACTATATTTGAAAGGAATTTCCCGTGTTATCACAACGCTAGGGATTTCAAACAGGGGACAATCTATTTTTGGGGATTTGATCACACTTCCACCGAGGTCTTGTTTGACCAACTTGTTAGAGCAGGGGCAGTGCACTCAGATGTCCAGAAATTTGTCAATTCAGAAGATCCGAAAAGGGGGAGCATCACATACCAGGATGTGAGCATAACGGTAAAATAAATTCGTGACAGTTTTTTAAATTTATTTTTTAAAAAATTAAACAGCAGTGGAAATACCATGTAAAATGTTCTAAATCCCTTATGCGCAGTTGGACTAAATGGAATGGTGTAAAATATGGTCATGAATTTATAAGGGAAAATAGTTTAGTATCACTTTTGCTTGTTTATCGTGATATTTACCTGCTTCGACATGTTGGATTTGAAAACGACATCATTTTACGGGTCGTTAAGATTTAGTACCTACTTGTACTATAATGCTTTGCTTTAAAGTAAACTATTGGTGCTCATGAACATTGAGTAAATTAGCGAAAATTCGTTTTATATATTCGTTTTCATCTCTGCTACATTGTTTAGTTGGGTTGCTGGAAAAGTTTATTGTTTAGTTGGTTGGTTGGCAAAGTCTATTATTTAGTTGGGTGGCTGGCTGGCTGAGTTTATTGTATGTGCCAACTGGAACTGGGTTGGCGTCAATTTTAAAGATTTTTCTCATGTTTGTAAAGACGAGACTACAAGTAACACAACAATTTTAGCGCCCCATCTCCTTGTGAAAACTTTCAAGTTTTAGAATTCAACCCTATTCTTATGGCCGTAGCCCAGAACAAAGTCGCACAGAGGAGACACTTTGCATACTTCGGGAACCTCTCGGCCATTCAAAATCTCAGAGATGGAACCCTGGGAAATATTCAGTTTAACCTTACAATAAAGGTAGTATATTTTTCGTGTTTCTATTCAAATATCTAAAACCCACGATGTAGGTCAAATATCTTACATACACGATGTAGGTCAAATATCTTACATCCACGACGTAGGTCAAATATCTTACATCCACAATGTAGGTCAAATATCTTACATCCACGATGTAGGTCAAATATCTTACATCCACGATGTAGGTCAAATATCTTACATCCACGACGTAGGTCAAATATCTTACATCCACGATGTAGGTCAAATATTTTGCATCCACAATGTAGGTCAAATAACTAACATCTCCGACTTAGTAAGGTTGTAGAAAAGCTGGCCTATACAAGTACATGTCTCCCTCCCTATTTATGTGGATAAACATTTCAGCAATTTACAAATATACCATCGTTGATGTCGGCTTCAATATCAAAGTTACCAGCATACCATCATTCTAATCAGCCTCACCATAAAGGCTTCTCGTTAAACGAAGTAAATGATGGCGTAGCGACCTGTGCGACCACGTACTCTACACATTTGGCCGTCACCAGCGACCTGTGCGACCACGTACTCTACACATTTGGCCGTCACCAGCGACCTGTGCGCCACGTACTCTACACCATGTGTTAATCTTTTTAATCTGTCTTCCGCGTTCGACTGATTATCGATCAGCCTGCCCCGTCTGGCACGCGTGTAGTAAGTTGCCGACAGACGTGCCAGGTGACCGGATTAATGTACCTGGAATAACTTCTGGGGCACATTTCTAGGACATAATGGTGGAGGGTTTAGCATTACATTGAGTGGGGAGGGGTTGGTACTTGGCAACAGTGGCGGAAATAACTTTGTTTGCCTGGGGGGCAGGAGAATTTCAGGGGGCGCCGCCAAATTTTACTAATAGCAGAGCATTGGGTAAATACTAGAACTGCTAACCATTAATTTAAATTTAATTGTTAACTTTTTAAAAATTATCGATTAATTTAACGTTAATTTCTATTAAAGCCAAAAATTTTAATTTATGATGTCATACGTAACAATTATTTAACGTTCTTGTTGAAAATCGAAATAACACTGTAATGTCTCCGTTATATATCAACTTTTCACCAACTACGCAAAAAAAAGTGTGTTGACATTAATTGGTTCAAGTGATGAGCGGGTCTAATTGACAATATAACCAGCCGAGCTGAACAATCATTGACATGGAACTGAGGTAACTGGTACGCACAAACGGTCTTGGCAAGGAATGACATTATTGGATATCGGCGTTCAATACGTTTCCACCATCGTAGAGGGTTAATGGATTCAGGAACTTTTATTTCCATTTTGTAACGCAGTAATTCATCAGAAGAGCTGTCGTCATTTCTGTGTCTGAGTCAAACTCCATTAATGCTATTAGCTTAATACGCTTATCATTTGGTTTGATAAAGTAGGCAAAGTGTTAGAACCACGGTTGGGAAACCTAATCAACAAATTTTTAACATTCTCGCCAGTCAATAATTTAAAATCAATGTGTTAGTGTTATCTTCAGGAAATTTATTATTTATCACCCGCTATTTTTAAATATTTTTTTTTTACTTTTTGATTTCCAATTATTTGTAAGTCGATTAAATTGGTCGATTAATCTTTTAAAATAATTTAACCGTTCAACTTTTTCCCGATTAATAGAGAAATTAATCGTTAATCCGCAGCCCTAGTAAATACTAATTATTAGCCTACTAATTTAGTAAATTTTCCAAATCCTCTAACAAGTCAAACAGAAGAAATAAATATAAACACATATGTTTTCATAATAGTGACGTATATTTATTTCAATAGTATATTATCTTATCTTATCTTATCTTAGATATACAGACGCTCCTTCTATGCAGAAGATAATTGCGTCCACAGACCATGAGAGATGATCTGTTGGCAAGTGATGCAGCGGTCACAGGCCACGGCTATAGGGGTTCCACGCATTACCCCAGCCGCCTAACTATTGTCTAGTTAGGTACCCATTCGGAGCTGGGTGACTCGGGGACTCCTCAGGCCGCGAGAACAAATCCTCACCTTCGTGTGGATTCGAACCCGTGACCATCGGTATGACAGTCGAGAGCGCTACCTCTCGACCACCACGTCCCACATTTTTTATTGATCTAAGAAAGAAACATAGTTTATACGAATTTATATAGAGCCCTGAGCCTTATTTAAATTCCTTTCTACGTGACGCGAAACGATTTATCGTTGATCAAAGTCAATGTTCTCATGTTCATTTGAAATTATTGCCAATCCAGACAGACGTTCGTTTTTCATTTTTGAGCGCAAATAATTTTTGGTGATTTTCAATCAATGCTTATATGAAGAGTCAAGTAAAATTTTATAGAGTATTTACAAATTAGGGAGACCTAATGCCATTTATTTTTCATACAAGAAATGCAGAACCTCTTTAAGTTGTAGCTCACTAGACAGTGATGGACGTTGTGATGCGCACAAATCTTTGAAGGTATAATATTCAACGATTGCTTCTTCAAGGTTAATGTGTTTGTGAATTTTGCATAAATTTCAAAGAGAATCTTTATTTTCTTCCAACATTTGTGATGGATCAATACAATAGTAATAAATAGCTGTGCCCCTAAAGTCATTAAATTGATCATCTATTTTAGAAGTCTTTCCAAGATGGAGAAGTACGTTTCAGATTTAAAACTGTTAGTTGGATCATCAGCCCTTTCATCTCTACTAAGTTCGCCTGTCATAATTTTATTTTGCGCAATTTGCATTTCTTTAAATTTTGTTTTTAATATCTAGTTTGGAACAATGTTCGTTAATAAATTATTTCAGAATTTTAAAAAGTTTGATCGCTTCTCATTTCAACAAACTTATTTCTTCTTACATCGGTCAATCTTTTTACAATTGCAATGCCAATACTCTTTTTGCTGCAAGTAGTTTGATAACATGAAGATATCGTCCAACTTTTGTACAAATAGCATCAGAAAAAACAAACGAAAATATTGTTATTGAAATAGATAGTCCAATGGCTTCTGCTCTGACACTTCTTTTATGTTATGTTGATTCCCCCGAATTTATATCTCCTAGAGTGGCTAGAACAGCAGAGAATGATCCAACAACTGCATCAACTGCATTATTTATTACGGTTTTTTCCCATCTTGTATCAGAAAGTCATTTCAGAGTATTTATTGTTGATTCATATTGAGATTTGTGATGTTTTTTTAAGAGTATGTAGACGTGGTAAACTAGACGTAAATAATGCATACAATTTTTCAGCTGTGCCAAAAAAAAAACTTTACACTTTACATCACTGTTTACATCACTGTTTACATCACTGTTTACATCACTGTTTACAGACATTTATTCGATAGTGACCAAATTCAAAATATGGGCACAATAATGAACATAGATGGCATTGGGTGAAAGTTTGAAGGCCACTCTTAATTCTAGACATCACATATGCGTCATCATTTGCCTTTCCTCTACAGATTATTACATCAATGTTTCGCTTTTGAAATCTTCTCAGCAAATGTGGATGCAGTATTACATTTAACAAAATTATAAAAGCCTATAAACCTTTCCACAACATGTCCTGATTTTAAAACTGAACGTAAAGTGACTTCTTATCATTTTTAGATATATCAATGGTTGAATCAATAATTAAAGAAAATAAATGTGAAGACTTAACTTTATTATCAATTGCCGCCGATAATTCAGAGGCAAATGATTGAATAAAATCAATTTGCACATCATGACTTCAATAACTTTAATTTTTCTTTTTAAACATTAGATGACTGTCCAAAGTGGAATCATAGTTGGCTAATAAACATGTTAATAATAACATTTCACGAAAATTTGAAGTATCTCTACAGCTACCATCACTGAAGCAAGAATGTTCTCTGTGTCCTCTAAATGGCAAACCTTGTTTCCTAAAACAACGTCACGCCTATCATTCGTTTCTATAATTTTCTATTCTTTTCCACTTAGCGACGCTCCTGACTGACCAAACCATATATTACAGTTTTGAAATACGATATGTAGCAAGCCAATATTGTCGTATTGCAGTTTAGTGTTGTTTAGAAGTTTCGTGTTTAGCAATCGTTTTTTCTGCTCTAGTTACACCTTTTTAGTGTTCATCAAGGGCGTCTTAAGGGGGGCGCCATTTTAGACCCAACAGGGGCGCGGGGGGGGGGATGCAAGCTTGGCAAGCGCCTCATAGATTTATACTCGCTTGGCAGGAACATGTATTACAATGGTGAGAAGTTTTCGTGTACCATAAATTTGACATTCTTAGTGTTTTAATTTGGGCTTGATGTTTCCGGTTCCTCTCTCGCTAAATGTACACACAAAGATAAATACAAACAACACTAGGGTTAAATTGACAAATAAAGTTTTATTGTGTAGTAAATTTGATCATAATAATATATAAATATTTGTTTAAAAATAAAATAAACCAAAAAGTTTAAACAATTTAAATAACAACTCAATTCAATACTAAGAGTCAACAATTTATTTTGATTCTTTCATTGGACAAAGTGGCATGGTTTAACTTTTGAGATTTCTCTTCTTTTTATATCGATTGCATTGAATAGTTAAAAACAAAAGCAATAAAACTTCTTTGTAGATCTATGTTATTAAATTTAAAAACGTGCGCCAATTTAAGGAAGTAGCTAGATCTACTAATAAAACAAATCTCATTATAATTCCTGCATCTTTTTTTTCATTACATATTTCATGTTCCTACAATCTAACGGTTAAATGTTACCTTCCAACTTTTATAACAATGTTTATATTTACATTAAAATAAAAATCACTGATTATTCTTTTTTGATCCCAGAGAAAAAAAGAAGAAAACGCTACTTTATAATATCAGAAATTCTTTATATATATATTATCTCCACTATAATTTAAACCGAAATATAAAACAAAATAGTTAAGAAAAGCCTTAACGTAACCTATGTGTATATGTTAAGACTAAGTTTTAAACATGTTGTTTTTTTTTAAATTTAAACTACAAAGGTCTTAGTCTCTTCTCAACTCTCCATATATATTTTTTAAATTTTGGGTTGGTGTGGGGATGGGTAAGTTGGGGTGTGGTGGGGATGGGTAAGTTGGGGTGTGGTGGGGATGGGTAAGTTGGGGTGTGGTGGGGATGGGTAAGTTTGGGTGTAATGGGGATGGGTAAGTTGGGGTGTCAAGGTCTAAGAACACAAGCCCGGGATGATACATAAGCATCAAGAAATTGTTCAGAAATTTCGGATATAAACCTAATGGCTTTGATGCCCTACTTTTGACTGAGGTGGTGACCTGAACTGTGACCCCTGACCCCTAACCTTACTTCCCACGGCTCTAAACTCTTACAAGTTTTTTTTTTTTTGTTTTTTTTTTGCATATTCAAATATCTTTACATTTTCTTTTCTTCAAAGATAACAGGATTATTTGTGTGCACTTCAAGAAATGTGGTGATTAAACAAAATCAAAAAATAACTTAGTCATTTATATAAAACAAAAAATAATATTATAAATAATAATAACGACGACAGATTCTTTCAAAAAACCAATTCCATGTCTATTTTAAGACTTTAACATCACGAGCATAAATATGCGCCCCATCCTGATATGTATGTATATGAGACAGACAAAAAAAATTATGGGAATTAAATACGCATGTATAGAATGAGCAAATAATTCGTTTGATGGCAGAAGATTATAATTACTGTTCTTATTGGCATTGCGGACACGCTGATTGGTTGAATCCAGTCTTGATCTACGATATAATATGTATCCATAATGTCACAACTGGACAAGACGTGACAGATCACAACAAACTGGCCACCACTGGGGTCAAATATCACAAGTCAAATTATTTTGTGCCCTTAACATACACACAAAAAGGAATATTTAGCCCAAACAATAAACAGTTACCCCACATTATATATTTAAAACTAACAACACAAATTAGCTGTACAAGCTAAAACAAAGAATTTCAAAGTCTCAATTACATTGCCCCTCATATTAAGTCTAATGTCTTAGATAGTTATTGAGAGAAATGTTCACCGGTTCTACCAATCCCGTGTGTATATGTGGGGGGGGGGGGTGAGGGGGTCACTCTGTACTAAATGGCTAGCTAGCCGTCTGATGATCCAAATATATTACCGATTAAAAAAGACTTAAATATAATCAGAGTATGTACAATTGTTCGAGTAATTATTTTCAATGTTTTTAATTTGAGACGGGTCATATTTTATCTGGAGCTAAATTTTAATTTCAGAATAACAAAATTCTAGTAATCTATCAATAATAAAATACTAGTAATCTATCAATAATAAAGTACTAGTAATCTATCAATAATAAAATACTAGTAATCTATCAATAATAAAGTACTAGTATTCTATCAAAAATAAAATACTAGTAATCCATCAATAATAAAATACTAGTTATCTATCAATAATAAAGTACTAGTAATCTATCAATAATAAAATACTAGTAATCTATCAATAAGAAAATACTAACAATCTATCAATAATAAAATACTTGTAATCTATCAATAAGAAAATACTAGTAGTCTATCAGTAATAAATACTTGTAATCTATCAATAAGAAAATACTAGTAATCTATCAGTAATAAATACTTGTAATCTATCAATACCCTTCCACTAATTATGTGTTATAGTTTTCAACCAAATACGACCCCATTTTAGGACAATAAAATCTATTTGAAAATGACGCCCCACTAAAAAAAATATTAAAAACACATAGATATAATTACACCCTTAAAATGTCAATATGATGATTCATCTGCCACTTATTCCATATTTTCGACAGTTAAATAATATATATTTAATAATTATCTTCTACACAGTATATCTGACAAACACTGGACGAGCGTTTGGTGCTTTTATATATATGACATAACAGAGACGAACTAAACACTATCTGGCTAAAGTAACCGAGGGAAAGTTGTAAAAATTGATGAGATGTAGTGTCAGCAGTCTGCAGCTACTTTATCACATACAAACACCGCGTTCAATGATGACAACAAACTATAATGGCAGCCATCTGGTTAATAGTGTAGACATATATTATTATTACTAGACTATATACACTATACACACTCCAATTACATGGTATACGTTGAACATTTTGTACATAATGCATTGGTCGGGATGAAATATTGTTTCAATGAGCCGGTGTTTAAATACGGAAACAAGTTTTTTTAATTAATGTCAATTTATATTTGTAGTATATGTAGAGAACATTGGAAGGAACAGTACAATTTCTGGTTAAACACATCGTTTGGACACGAAAATATGTCGGGCACGAAACGTGATAAAATAAACAGGCACCTTTCAAAAGAAAAATTTAATAAAACGGTATATCTTGTAAGAAAACATTCATAACAAGAGATAATTTATTCACATTGTATTCACCGCATCTTTTGTAATGTCTGGTCTTTCTGTACATATGTTCATCATTCTAATAGATGCATGTCTGGTGTTCCCAGCATCTCAAATAGTCCCCATACATTTAACCAGTTAATCCAAAAGTTACATGCCAATTAAGTCCCTTAATTCTCTAAGATCTAAATCATTTCATAAATGTCCATCCATTCTCCAACTCAGGGGTAGGTAACTGCTGTCCCTGGACACACACGGTTGTTTAAGGGCCGTGGTGTGCCCCACTGGGGGACTATTAAAATTAGTTAAAATTTAAAACATGCGGTTAAGTCCACATTTTTGTGTTTGAACTGATAGTGTCTTTATGTAGGTGGGATCCTTTAACGTTTCACGACCCACTGGTATGACCCTGTTTGAAAAAGTTGTATGTTAAATAAATAAAGTTCACCGAACTTATTCGCCAAAAACAGCGGGGAATTTATCCTTGGTAACACAAATAAATAAGAAAAACAGTATTGAGAATACATTGCAAAATAGTGGATGTATTCCTGCTGTCTCGTACACAGAAACAATAGACAAGAATTGAGTATAGAGATTGTGTCTAAGAGAGAATACGGTGAACGTTCTAGGTTAACTTTATACACTGCTAGCATTTGAGCATTTAAAAATGTACATCTGTCATTAAAAAAAAAAGGAAATCACACTTGATAAATATTACTGGAGTTCGTAGTCCCTCTGCATAAATAGAGGTCTCGATCAAGTGTTAGTGTGTGGTGAGTTTTTTAATAAAATAATTAACTATGTTCATGACGCTTTTCATTGGCTTGAATTTGACGTTTTTAAATAGTAAACATCCACAGCAAACGACAGGCCCACTAACTAATGACAGGCCCACAATCTAATAACAGCCCCACCATCTAATGACAGGACCATCATCTAATGACAGGCCCACCATCTAATGACAGGCCCACAATATAACGACAGGCCCGAAATCTAACGACAGGCCCACCATCTAATGACAGGCCCACCATCTAACTACAGGCCCACCATCTAACTACAGGCCCACCATCTAACGACAGTCGCAACATCGAAAGACAGGCCCACTAACTAATGACAGGCCCACAATCTAATAACAGCCCCACCATCTAATGACAGGACCATCATCTAATGACAGGCCCACCATCTAATGACAGGCCCACAATATAACGATAGGCCCTAAATCTAACGACAGGCCCACCATCTAATGACAGGCCCACCATCTAACTACAGGCCCACCATCTAACGACAGTCGCAACATCGAAAGACAGGCCCACAATCTAATGGCAGGCCCACCATCTAATGACAGGCCCACAATCTAATGGCAGGCCCACCATCTAATGACAGGCCCACAATCTAATGACAGGCCCACAATCTAATGGCAGGCCCACCATCTAATGACAGGCTCACCATCTAATGACAAGTCCACCATCTAATGACAGGCCCACCATCTAATGACAGGCCCACCATCTAACGACTGGCCAACCATCTATCGACTGGCCCACCATCTAATGACAGGCCCACCATCTAATGACAGGCCCGAAATCTAACGACAGGACCACCATCTAACGACAGGCCCACCATCTAACGACAGGCCCACCATCTAACAACAGGACCACCATCTAACGACAGGCCCACCATCTAATGACAGGCCCACCATCTAATGACAGGCTCACCATCTAATGACAGGCCCACCATCTAACGACAGGCCCACCATCTATCTTAACATTGGCGGAGGAGGTGGAGGAGGAGGTGGTGGTGGTGGTGGCGGGGCTGGACTCCCGGAAAGTGAGAATCCCTGCCCTTCAATTCCCCTGGGGCTTTCGGGATCATCGTCTCTCGGTATAATTTCCGGAGGGTCATCCGCAAACTGGACGGTGGACGGCCGTTTGGGCAGCACAGCAGGTCGTCTTAGTACCACTGGCTCGTCACTGTCACCGGTGTTGTGGGGGCGAGAAGATGAAGGCGTGGCGTTGTTTGGCTTCGTCGAGATGTGGTGGGTTTCCTCCTCATAGGACTTGTATCTTTTCTTGATCTCTGCCAGGAAAGGCAACCCTGTCTCCTGACTCGGGCTGCTCGTCAAAGAAGGTTTCCTCGAGTTATGGGACTTGGAAGGTTCGCCAAGCTTGAGGATATCATCAATGTCTATTTCCTTTTGGCTTATCAATCCCGGCGGTGGGGTGGGCGCCCGAGCTTTGACACTTCCGAATTTATGGGGGAGCGGTGGGGGTGTTGGAGGTCTCAGTGTGCCCCCGAGATTTCCCTTTGTTGAACTTTCTTCGTCTGAGGAAGACATATCTGGAGGAGGGGTGGACACTCGATACGTTGTAGTTTGGACCATAGACTTGGTTTCTCTGATGATGGTATTAGATGGTATGAATAGATCATCCCTCGTGTCTAAAGACCCATCAAATGGGGGTGTAGGGGGTCTAATGTCAATAGGGGGGCTTGGGGGTCTGCTATAGAATTGGGAAGTTGGCTGTCTAGAGTTGAAAGGTGATCCGGGTGGGGGTCTTTTGGCTGGTGTGGCCGGGGTTTCTTTTGGTGGAGTAGGGGGTCTGTGAAAGAAAGGGGGCGAAGGTGAGCGCCCTGCTTGTGGTGGAGTAGGGGGTCTGTGAAAGAAAGGGGGCGAAGGTGAGCGCCCTGCTTGTGGTGGAGAGGGAGGACGTTCGAGTGTTGGGTCTTGGCGGTGGAAGGAGGTCGCTCTCTCGCGAGGTTCCTGGTGTGGTAACTCCGGGTCAGCCAATGCGATGATGTCATCGATAGCTCCTCTGGGAATCACCTCGGCGTCTGAATTTCTCGTTGAGGATAGTGGATAATCCTCACGGGGAGTGGATACTTGGCTCTCGAGATCCAGTTTTCTAGAATAGTTAAACACCCTCTCCGAGAATACGTTGGGACCTGGCACAAAGGGCATCTCGCCTCGTTTTGAATCGCGGCGAACGACGTCTGCCGCGGGCTCCTCGTCATCAGCGTCTTCATCACTGAAGCTCATCGTTTTCTCCCTCTCATGTAAAATCGTGTGCCCGAATGATCCTCGGCTGTTGGACTTGTGGACAGACTTGACATTGGTGATGGAGTACTGGCCACCCTCTGTGGCAAAGTCGATGTCACCGCGACCGTTGGGGTAAGTTGGTGTGATGTACTCGCCTTGACCATTGGTCATCAGGGGGTTGATGAAGTAGCTTCCCAGCGGATTGTTGTTGATGTCTCCGCTGTGTCTCCGCCCCTCGCTGCTCTTGCGGGAGAACTTGTGCGTGTCGGCGTTCGGTGTCTGCAGGATGATGTCCCCTTCCATTGGCAATATGGGCGTCTCGTCGTTGGTGCTGTGGCGTCTTGAGACTCTGCTAGGGTCTCGGGAATGAGACCGAGACTTTGAACGACTCTTGTGCTTCTTGTGACTCTTGGAGTCATGACTTTTTCGACGTCTGTTGTCCTGTCAATCGGTGGAGGAGATGAGTCGTAGAAGATTTTTATATTTAAAAAGCAACAAATATTTTTAGGAGGTTTTTGTGTTTTAATTACATAATATTTTAAAATTTAAGGTAAAGAAAAAAAAATAAAATGTGTTTAAAATCTTCAACAATTTTTAATGTTCTCATAGTTGTAAGATATAGTTTAAATTTCAGATCTTTTCAATCTAACAATAATTAGTCTTAAACAGCATTGTATGTTAATGACATCTGAAATATATAAATCTAATTCAAGCAAAATCGTTTGGCTAATTCGATATGCCAATAAGGAGTTAATTATGTCATAGTTACTCACAATATCCTCAACAAGTTCTGGGTTCCTAAATAAAATAATAAGAACAATGATTTAATTAATGTGGAACTAACATGTACGACTATCAGCAACTTGAGGAGATTACATTAATGTTTATGTCAATTGATTATACATTTAAAATATTAAAATTTTATAGCAGCCTGCCCTCATCAGTTGGTGCTGCAGCCCAACAGCAGCGCGGCAAGAGATATTTCAATGTCTGTGAGCGCTAAACACTGCAGCTAATGCTAAGTTTTCGGAGTCTTTATTTGTTTGGCAATAACAAGTGCTTAAGAGTAAAAATGAATATTCCATATTTCTTGTACAACTTTACATACTATATTGCCAAATTGCAAATATTTGACGGCTGCAGGTTATTATAATTTAAACAGTTTCCCCCGCCACACATTTTTGTGCTCGCGGCCGCAGGGGGGCGCACCCCTGACCTCCACAAATCTCTGTCTTACAAGGGAAGTTATTACATACAATAATGTGAGCAACAACAAAAAAAGAGTTGCCTTCCTTCACACCCCAGAAACTTAATGACAAAAATTGATGGATGGGGCACACATATTAGAATTCTAGAAGGGGCAGGAATGTAAAGAGCATAGAGTATAGAAGAACGAAAGATACAAAAGTAATCACCTATTTTTAAAAAAAAAACATTTGTCACACTTAAAAAAGCACGATTTGATTGCTTAGATTGACATAAAAAATTGCTCAGATTGCATCAATCGATTGCTCTTAATTATTGGAGTCAATCGATTGCTTAGTATGGCATCAAGCCATTAGATTGGGATTTTAAAAAATATATACTCACATCAGTGGAACTCCTCCATTGGCTTTTTAAAGTAAGAAAAGAAGAAAAATACATCAAATTGCAAATATTTAATTTACACATTGTTACGATATACTTAAATAATTAAATTGCATAAATGTTCATTGCGATTTTTTTATATTATTGTTTTCAAATTTTTCATGTAAAAAGTACCTATTATTAGATGTATGTCGTTAATTTGGATGAAGTACTTTTTAAATTAAAGTTTGGTTTTGTTGAAAGTAATACGTTTGATTGTAAATTTAATCAATTTTGAAAAATAATGTCACTCTAAGAAATATAATACCGAACACTTTGACTAAAACGTGTTATTAAGAAAGCATTTATTTATAGAAAATGTTAAAAATTGGTTGAAGATATCGACAAAAACTAGTTTAAAAAAAATTAATACATATTTTGAAAGTAAACTGCCAAAAAAATAATAATGATAAACAAAGTGTTTTAAACGTTCGACCCGTAATAATTGGACTTGGCACAGTTTAAGTTTTGAAATGTCTTAACTCCAAATGTTTTTCTCTGCACTTCAGATCGTTCTGGTTACACCTTAATGCACTTATATAAAGACAGATGGGTCGATTTTATCCCAATCAAAGTGACATTTATGTCTTTTCATAATCTTAGTCTCGCTATAGAAGTCTTAATTACAGATCCAGATTTTGTATTAAAAAATTGAATATTAAAGCTATTTGTAAAATAAGTCATTTAAAAAGACAACTGTTTGACCTCTATGTTATGTTCAACGATCTATTTGACTTCTATGTTATGTTCAACGAACTGTTTGACCTCTAAGTTATGTTCAACAAACTGTTTGACCTCTATGTTATGTTCAACGAACTGTTTGACCTCTATGTTATGTTCAACGAACTGTTTGACTTCTATGTTATGTTCAAAGAACTGTTTGACCTCTATGTTATGTTCAACAAACTGTTTGACCTCTATGTTATGTTCAACAAACTGTTTGACCTCTATGTTATGTTCAACGAACTGTTTGACCTCTATGTTATGTTCAACGAACTGTTTGACCTCTATGTTATGTTCACGAACTGTTTGACCTCTATGTTATGTTCAACAAACTGTTTGACCTCTATGTTATGTTCAACGAACTGTTTGACTTCTATGTTATGTTCAACGAACTGTTTGACCTCCATGTTATGTTCAACGAACTGTTTGACTTCTATGTTATATTCAACAAACTGTTTGACTTCTATGTTATGTTCAACGAACTGTTTGACCTCTAAGTTATGTTCAACAAACTGTTTGACCTCTATGTTATGTTCAACAAACTGTTTGACTTCTATGTTATGTTCAACGAACTGTTTGACTTCTATGTTATGTTCAAAGAACTGTTTGACCTCTATGTTATGTTCAACGAACTGTTTGACCTCTATGTTATATTCAACAAACTGTTTGACTTCTATGTTATGTTCAACGAACTGTTTGACTTCTATGTTATGTTCAA
>MUZC01000458.1:113501-127092 GCA_002072015.1 Radix auricularia | reverse complement strand
TGGGGCAGGCACTGTATGGGGCAGGCACTGTATGGAGGAGGCACTGTGTTGGACAGGCACTGTGTGGGGCAGGCACTGTATGGGACAGGCACTGTATGGGGCAGGCACTGTGTGGGGGAGGCACTGTGTTGGACAGGCACTGTGTGGGGCAGGCACTGTATGGGGCAGGCACTGTGTGGGGCAGGCACTGTGAGTCACGACACTATGTGTAGGTGCGCACTGATTTGTTGTTGTTTCTTATTTAAATCTAAAATTGGAATCGTCTGATCAAATTGTAAGAGCTGCAAGTGTCGGCCCACAGCAAACTGTACCTAATGTTTAGGGTGGTGAAATCCCAACGTGCTTCGTGCCTGTCACTAGGTTCTTCCCCCCTCCCCCCACACACACACAAACACACCACCAACAAAACCTAGCACCACCCGTCACAACACCCATGTGTAGATTGACCCGTGTCCTCAAAACCTGAGTCACAGGTCACTGAGACCATTAAGCCGTAGTCAACGGGGACGAGGAAGATTAAAAACGGGCCCTTTGAAAGGTCGGACTGTCTCATTCTGGCAGCATGCAGCGACAAAAGTATGCGTGCCTCTGTGGAAAAAAGGAGGGGGGGGGGTAAAACTGAAATTGATTAAGTCTAAGATCTTTGCTTATGTCAGCAACATGAACTTGAATGGAATCCGAGGCACACTTCCTGGTCTGGTCGCGGTGAATCTAAACAGTCCAAGATAGTGGTACATGTAAATATGGTTCTTTGGCAGTCGTATGTTCTATAAATAAATTAGTATCGGCATCTACATCATCGTTGTTGGCGTGCTAGTCTCGACTAGTCTCGTCTCGTCTCGTCTCGTCTCGTGTCGGTCTCTTTAATTTCTCGAAGATTATATTTTTAATTTGGGCTGTGGAAAATTCAGTTATATTTGTTGAACAAACCATAATCGTCTCTGTATACAGAGACGTCACTAGGGTTGGTGTCACCCGGGGCGGTGGCTCATGGTGTCACCCCCTGACGACTTAACCCATAGAACTCCTACGAGTTTTCCAGTGCCAAAAGACGGGAATATATAGAATTTTACATTCTGGTGCCACCCCCCTGATGGTGTTACCCGGGGCGCCCGCCCCCACCGTCTCCCCCTTATATATATATATATATAATATATTTTATATTTGGTTGCAGTGAACTTTGGGAGTTGGAGGTAGCCATCAGTATAAAAAATTAAAAGAACGGTGATGGAGCTCTGTTACAAATTTTTGAAATTAAATTAGTAGATCTATATTGTAAAATGTTACGAGAAGTGGGAATTTTTGCTAATTTATATATCTCGAGAATTGTGATATTATATATCTCGAGAAATGTGCTATTATATATCTCGAAAAATGTGCTATTATATATTTCGAGATATGTGCTATTATATATCTCGAGAAATGTGCTATTATATGTCTCGAAAAATGTGCTATTATATATTTCGAGATATGTGCTATTATATATCTCCAGAAATGTGCTATTATATATCTCGAGAAATGTGCTATTATATATCTCGAGAAATGTGCTATTATATATCTCGAGAAATATACTATTATATATATCGAAAATGTGCTAAAAAGTATGAATATTGGCTGGATTTTGAGCAATGTTTTGGAACCTCGGGCAGAGTTATAGGCTTTCGTAAGCTTTTCTGAGATCTTAAGAAACGATATGGGATCCTCGGAAATCAGCTGAGATCTTAAGAAACTATATGGGATCCTCAGAAATCAGCTGAGATCTTAAGAAACGATATGGGATCCTCGGAAATCAGCTGAGATCTTAAGAAACGATATGGGGTCCTCGGAAATCAGCTGAAATATTAAGAAACGATATGGGATCCTCGTAAATCAGCTGAAATATTAAGAAGCGATATGGGATCCTCGGAAATCAGCTGAGATCCCCAAAACAACACAGAAATTTTTTGGCACAGTTCTTTAATTTAATAAAAGACCGTTCCGAATGATCTCGACTGAATGTGTTTAGAAAATAAAGACATATGACTTGTTGAGATAAGGTTTATTTGTATGGAACACGAAGATTTGTGTTTATAAAATGTATATTTGAATAACAGAAACTCGTGTACATGAAATCAATGGATTGTTGAAGAAAAAAAATAATGGAGCAACTTGTAAAACAATATTTGTCTTAAAAAATTTCATCATAACTTTCAGGCAAGATGGCAGTCACAATTTTTACATGAAATTTTAATAAAACACTTTCATGGTTTCCATTATCAACGGAGCAGCTACACTGTTTACACCAAGGATGAATTTTGACATTTTACATTTATTATATACAGACCTTTGTTTTAGATAAGAATTCCAATCGATTCTAAGAAAAGGATGATGAGTAGCCATATTGGCCTAAATAATAGATCCCTAAACACGGTGCTTCCTGTTACTGAGAACTTCACTGATACCTATTTGTGTTTGTGTTTACACACACAGAAACACACACATTTACATGAATTTACATGAATTTACATGATAATTGTTTCACATATTATATATGATGTTTAGTTACAAGGCCTGGTACTGATTATAATTTTTTGTTCGATTAATCTTCAAAAACACAACAAATTCGCTCTGCTATGCCAGAAATAAGGAAGAAAAACCTTTTGTTCACGCATGCGCGCCTAAATAATTAATTATAGTACGAGGGGAAAGCATTAAAGTTTTTTTTTTAAAAAAAAACATTATTGATAAAATGAAAAAAAATTATTATGGCAATTTTCTTAAATTTTAATCGAATTTTAATCGATTAAATTAAAGTTTTTAACGATTACACGATTAATTCGTCGTTAATTTGCGCAGCCTTAATAGGTGCATTAACTTTTGTCTTATAACTATATTATAATAATCTTATTTAGAGACGAAGGAATTTTTAAATGAGAAGTACGGTGTTCAGGGCTGGACTTAGACCTGATGGGGCCCTAAGCTGTTTAAAATAGGTAGGTAACCATAAAGGCCGAGTCGGGGGTGATTAGAGTGAGATTTTCGATCTCTTGTGGGGCGGCGGTATGGATAATACGCTTTTATGTGTGAGAAGGGGCGCTATGGATAATCCGCCCTTATGTGTGGGGGCCTTATGGATAATCCGCCCTTTTGTGTGGGGGTGCTATGAATAATCCACCCTCATATGTGTGGGGCGCTATGGATAATCCACCCTTAGGTGTGGGGGCGCTATGGATAATCCTCCCTTAAGGTTTGTGTGTGGGGAGCGCTATGGATAATCCACCTTTATGTTCAAACACACTTGTCTTGCACAATAACATCACCAAACATTCTCAGTGCACGCGGGTATTGTTGGGCGTTAACGGCCATGTCGGAATTCTGACATTATTTACACTGACACACCATTAAACTATTTGCAGAGTTGAGAGTTAGTTACAACCCGAGTACAAATATCATGACAAAACGGCGAGGCCATCACGAGGGTCGTATATCCAAACGACATAGGCGTTGGCTAAGAACATCAGTGAAGCGTGGGACCAGCTCTACTTATACATACATAATTTAATGGACCAATCAGTCGAAAAGTCTGATAATATACCCCAACGTTATGTCTGACACGAGTATTGGAGGGTGTGTGTGAAGATTTTGTACTATTTTATGACACGTTATAAATATCCATAAGTCAGGAAATGGTGAGGTCCAGTACACACCCCCCCCCCACGAACTAAGTTTCTGACCTCGCTGGAACCTGCAAAAATCGATTTAAATACTCATTGAAAACAGGCTTTGGAAAGATATATTAACAAATTTGTTAATTGCCTCCAAAGACGGTTGAGTAAAAGAACCAGTGAGGTCATAACGTTATCACTCTGCAATCAAAGAGTCAAGGAATTCTGTTTTGAGCGCATCGAGTCTATGACGCCATTATGGGATCCTGGACATTAAATCTTAAATCTTTATAATTATACGTTGGTGGTTTGGTGGAGCTTTGTGTTAAACCTGGAGCTCCGCTCCATTAGATGCTTATACCATGACTGGTCAGCCCAATTAATTCATGTGTTTTACACCATGGCTGGTCAGACAAATTAATTCATGTGTTTTACAGCAAACAATAGGTATATTTTTATGAAACAATGTATAAAAATTATCAGTCTTTTTTTTTTTGTTTCAAGGGCGTTCAATAATGATATCTGAAGCTGAACGATCGCGGGTCACAATTAAAATTGAGGATTATTTTTTTAAGTTTCAATGGATATTTGGATCTTCTTAAGACTATAATAATTAAAGAAGTCGTCTGTTATTACTAAAAACAAGACATTACAAATGTTCAATAGTTTATCCCAAAGCGACACATTATTCCTTAAACAACTTAGACGGGTTGGTGTAGCCCGAGGCGGTAGCTCATGGTGTCACCCCCTCACGACTTACCCCATAGAACTTCTCCGAGTCTTCCAGTGCCAAATAAAAGGAACATACGGAATGTTACATTTTGGTGTCACCCCTTGTGATGGTGTCACCCGGGGCGGCCGCCCCCAACACATCCCTAGTGACCCCACTGGGATGAGTGGTGAACCTATAAAAGCGGGAAGAGGAACCCTATCTTTTTTTTTTCAGAAGCAGCTCATGCGAGACGGTATTAAAAGTCACGCTTGACGCATCACGCACCTAAATGGAATGTTATCTTTTCTTTTCAGTCAGCAGGTCGGAATATGCACACACCCACAATATAATAAATTAGACATAACAACTTGCGTTTGAAACCCATTTGGTCTTAACAAAAGGTTATCAAGTGTGACTTCATGAACTGACACTGCTAAGTATTTAATTCTTTGGTAATGATGTTTTTTTGTTTTTTTTTAAAAAGATGTTTGTCATATTTAGGCAGGCCCAAGCCCTACATGGGCTGTAGCGCCACAGGGATGGATGGATGTCATATTTAGAGACTAGACAACTATTTAACTAATCACAGACGTGCTATCGAAACATTAAGATCCTTTCGGACTAAGAATGATAGAGAGGTTTTGCTTAAAATAATAAATATCCGTTGCTCATAAAGCTAGAGCGGTACAATCAAGAGACCTCTTAAATTCTCAAGCAATGATGAGGCGATTTGTTTTACATGAAGTAACTTATTAAATAAACTGCGTTCAGAACGTGATCCAGGCGTGAGTTGAATAACTTATTATAACTTTTCAGAGAATCGAGATTACTTTAAAAAAAAAAAAACCTATATTAATAATAATAATAATAATTTAAGGTTAGGCGTAGCAATTTTGATAAATAATTAATTTTTTCGGACTTTAAAAACATTCTGTTTGTTATAAATCGTAAAAAACACATTTCTTATTCAAACAAACACAAGTTTTCGTTTTTCCCGTCCGGAATTCGGGCGTGGCATGGGTTGCCCGAAGAAACCAGGAAAGCCAACGTTTTATCAACATTTAAGACTCTAATAAGAATACAGGACTAAACACATACCGTAGATAAGCTTAGAACGCAATAATCTTCTGTATATAAGGAGCGATGTAACCGATAAGATAAGATTATTGACATAGTCTTAATATGTATAGTTTTCTAGTATTAAAATATTTATAATATAACGTATTTGGTTGGAAAAAAAAAGAGAGGGGAAAGTTAAACAACTTTTCTACAATTATAGTTTGAAAAATAAAGCCATGACTTGACATAAGAGAGTGGAATGCATGACGTTGATGACAAAGAAGCTTTGACATTTGGTGGGAAATAGATCGTGTCATACGGGCATGGCCGATATCGAGTCTATAATTGGTTGTTATCCACTCAATTTAACGTCAAGTGCCCGGGGTCTATAGAACGGTGCAAGCACCCGACATATGCCCAAATACAGGGACACCACGTGTATATAGGTCTTTCGTACCATTCAATACCGCCTTTGAAGTGTTATCCAGGTGATTGGTAGAAAATATGTGGAGAGAAATTGAACTCTTGACCTTTCGTCTGCCCCACCTCCTCCCACGCCCCTTCTTGGTGGTTTAATATCGAAGGTCCCGTGGGATAGTCCGACAGAATGGTGATAAAATATCGATAAAATATAGATGGGCTAATTTTTTTATTTTTAAAAAATTATTATTATTTTTTTATTTTTATTTTATTTATTTATTCATTTATTTATTTTTTTTTGGGGGGTGAAATGTTACACAAGTATTTACATATTTAATGCCAACTTTTGCCTGGGAATCTAATAAAGATTTTCTCAAGTTTTATTGAAGTTTTAAAAGTTATCACTGAAACGAGATGGAAGCTAATTTTTATTTTAACGCCGCATGACTGTATGGCAGGTAAAACATCGACCTAATTTTTAAAAATAATTTAACTTTTCAGAAGTTGCATGTGTAGTACCAAATGTCATGTGTAGTACCAGATGTCATGTGTAGTACCAGATGTCATGTGTAGTACCAAATGGCATGTACAGTACCAGATGTCATGTGTAGTACCATACGCCATGTGTAGTACCAGATGTCATGTGTAAAACCAGATGTCATTCTAGTACCAGATGTCATGTGTAGTACCAGATGTCATATGTAGTACCAGATGTCATATGTAGTACCAGTAGTCATGTGTAGTACCAAATGTCATGTGTAGTACCAGATGTCATGTGTAGTACCAGATGTCATGTGTAGTACCAGATGTCATGTGTAATACCAGATGTCATTCTAGTACCAGATGTCATGTGTAGTACCAGATGTCATATGTAGTACCAGATGTCATATGTAGTACCAGTAGTCATGTGTAGTACCAAATGTCATGTGTAGTACCAGATGTCATGTGTAGTACCAGATGTCATGTGTAGTACCAGATGTCATCTCTGGTACCATATGTCATGTGTAGTACCAGATGTCATGTCTAGTACCAGATGTCATGTCTAGTACCAGATGTCATGTGTAGTATCAGATGTCATGTGTAGTACCAGTAGTCATGTGTAGTACCAGATGTCGTGTGTAGCACCAGATGTCGTGTGTAGTACCAGATGTCATGTGTGGTACCAGTTGTCATCTGTAGTACCAGATGTCATGTGTAATACCAGATGTCATGTGTAGTACCAGATGTCGTGTGTAGTACCAGATGTCATGTGTAGTACCAGATGTCATGTGTAGTACCTGATGTCGTGTGTAGTACCACATGTCATGTGTAGTACCAGATGTCGTGTGTAGTACCAGATGTCATGTATGGTACCAGATGTCATCTGTAGTACCAGATGTCGTGTGTAGTACCAGATGTCATGTGTAGTACCAGATGTCATGTGTAGTACCAGATGTCATGTGTAGTACCAGATGTCATTGTAGTACCAGATGTCATGTGTAGTACCAGATTCATGTGTAGTACCCGATGTCATATGTAGTACCCGATGTCATGTGTAGTACCAGAGGGACACCAACAAAACACCAAAAGAAAACGGCTCAAAGGAAGACCTAGGGGTAGATGGATGGAATTTCAGAGAAAGATCTAGAACTACTTCTTGAAAAAGAAAGGCGTTGTTTAGGTCAGAGTGGAAGGAGGTAGTGAGGCAGGGCAAAGCCTTACATGAGCTAGAACGCCACAGGGATGGATGGATGGATGGTTGGTTGGTTGGATGGATTGATGGATGCATGGATGGATGGATGGATGGATGATGGATGGATGGATTGATAGATTGATGGATTGACGGATGGATGGATGAATTGATGGATAGATGGGTGGATGGATGGATGGATGGATGGATGGATGGATGGATGGATGGATGGATGAGAATATGTGGAATATGGCAACCAGGTAAATTGAGGATAACTAATCCTTAAAGCGGTTTGGTTTTTACTAAATCTGCGGAAACAATACAAGAGGAAATTGGTGGCGACCATCGATCATTGACATCCGACTGAAATATAAGTTTGTTAAATTAAACTTCAATGTACAATACACAGACAGCTGGTAACATGGTTCGTCAATGTTCCCGTATACGGGACTCGTTATTCTAAACCCCATTAAGATGTTAACAACCGAGATTAGATATACGAATTACTATATCAGACCTAGCGATTGACATTTACGTTAAAACTTTTAGGTCTTTAACTCAGAGGATGAATGACTTCACAGTGTATTTAACCTCTACGAGAGGCTTGGAGTAACGGTCGATAATTCTAAGATAAATACAAGAGAATACAATCCTAACAAAGACATGGCAATCTTACTTTCCCATAACTGAGGTATCCTTGGTGGCTGGTGGGGGCATTTCATTTCTACTCACTGTCACATCGTAACACTGAGGGAATTCCTTTAAGAATCGTATCCGAGCACGGGAATTTCAGCATGTCGGCATTAACCTACTGAGACATTACATCTTGGTAGGTGTCTCCACGAGGATGGTCATCTCAATAAATTAGAGTTGACCCATGGCGTCAGTAACTTTGTTATTTACTTTCAGGACCAGAAGTTTTGTGTCGGGAGAGTCAGTTGTATTCATGCCATTTCAAATAGAACGTCAGTAGATCTACTTCACATTTCTGGTTTTCAAACTTAAAATCCTATTTCTTGAAATAAAACATGCATTTAGGCCATGACTCCATGAGAAATAATTGACAGAAACACATGTTTTAAAGAATCCAGTCCCCTGGTCGGAAATAACATAAAACACGAATGATTTTTCTTAGAGAAAATGATTTGTATTTATTAAAAGAAGAAAGATTCGGGCGGCAGCTGCCGATGATTTAAAAGAGGGGATGTCCTTTTACCTGGACAGTGACCACAACAAAACGAGTCCTATCATAAAAAGGTCAACAACACACCCAATAGTACAGCGGCAATATTTACCCCAGAACGAGACAGAAAGATCCTCCATTGTTCCCTGCCGCGTGAAGCATCATGCACAATATGCCGTGAACAAATGAAAGGCCAACACCAAGCGGTCTGTCTGACCGCTGTCCTGAATCTGAAGAAACGGTCCATTGTTTTAGCAGGGACAGACATTGTTTCATGAGTACAGAATGTGCGCTGTTTGAACTTCCGGCTCTGTGGAAGGCTGTAGGGACCGTGTCTCGTGTTTGATGATGACGAGTAGCGTCCCCCTGCGTATGTTGCCGATTTTCGGCAATGAATTTAGTGTTGATCTGTTGTTAAACCAATCGCATTCCCCACAACAATTTTGGTGGGAAAATGTACAATGTATTATTGTAGGGTTTTAAAGTACTCTATAGTATCAATATATTTATTTGAAATTTGATTTCATTTATTTTTAAATGGAATTTTCCAATAATGGACTCACAACCCCCCCCCCCCCACAAACACTTTTTTAACTATCAAAGAATAAAATATTGCCCAGTCTTGACTGCCCAGCCTTGTTGTTTGTGTAATGCTGTAGAAAACGATGCCGAGGTTATACATAACCATACTTATTAATTTATTCCAATATGAAAAGGAAAAGCTTCTCATGTGTTTTTTGAGGCATCCATTCATTAATCCAGGGGTTCCAAACATTTCACTAAAGCTCACCACGACGAAAACTTTTGTTTAAAACTCGTTACCTTTATAACTGATCAAATTAACACAGAAGTGTTGCAGTAAAAAAAAAATTAATAAAAAATTACTTAATTTAAAAAATAATAATAATAACATACTCAAGTTTGAAATTTGAAATGAAAGATACAATATAAAAAAACTTAATGAAGTAGAAACAATTTTTATCATTTGACAAATGAGACGTGGTAGTATATCTGTAAATATTAGTTATTTGTATACACACTTTAACTCATCTCAAACATCAATTGACGCTATAATTAATTTTGATTATTATATTACAAAACAGTAACAAGCAAAATCTCATTGACGTATATTTAAAGCATTGATAGGTGATGTCACTTTGCAATTTTTTATAAGCTTTTCTTTAGATTGGTACGGATAAAAGGGGGGGGGGGGATTAAATGAAAAGATAAAAAAAGCTTAAAGGTTGACCAATGTTCCTATTAAGCTCCAGACACCGCGCAGCATTAGAGTTGCCGCACAACAAATTTTTAATTGTTTACGAGTACAGCTGTGAACCATTGAAGGCAGCTAGTCTTTAAAATCTCTATCTCAATTTGTAGCCTGGGTGAGGAGTTAAAGACACTTACATGACATACTTTGTAATAAGCTTTCTAACAATAAATTACAGGTTAAAAGTTTGAAACGATGAATAACTTCTTTTTTTTAAATTAACGTTTAAAGTTTTTCCTTAGCCAACAAATGAAAGAGTTTGATTTTTAAATTTTTACTACTCCATACATTTATTTTAATTTATTGCGTATTTAAAGTATTATGATATTCTGTATTTAAAAAAAAAGACGTTCAGTCACTGGTAAATGTTATTAAAGTGTTTAACATCCCTTAAACGCATAGTGTAATTTTGTTAAAAATAAAATTAAGAAAATTAATTTTCATTTTTTTACTTTAATTTAACCAGAATTTATTGTAAGTTTATTTTCAATCAATTGACTCCAATATTATTTTGATAGAAAAGGTCTCTTCGACCCCTCAACACGCTAACTGCTGTCTCAGACAAAGGGACAGAACTACAAGTGCACGGGACTTGGCATTATTTCGTGGAATTTTTTCCGAGCATATTTTTTTATTCTCCCAGATCCAGTAATCTCAGTGTGGACGGACGATGGCGATAGTCGTGGCCAAGAATGTAGCAAACTAACGTAATTCAGCTGGGCTTGCGGGAGGGGCGGGGGCTCAATGAAACAATATCAACAACGGTTTAGGGTCGTCTGTCCACGAGTACACATGTCTGCCAACGCTGAAGGCCAGACAAAGAGGATGACGGGAAGGCTTCGGGCTTCAGGTAAATTATCTTTAAGCTCAGGTGAAGCACATAAAAAAATATCATCAATGTTGTACAGTGATTAAGACTTAAACCATCGGGAGTGAATCTGAGGCTAAAAGTGTATGTAAGACGTTTGAAACGCTATGGGCTTAAACATTTTTATTCATACATTACAATCATTTTAAATACTTCTATTTTCTCAACAGGAAAGAAGACAATTTATTTTAATCTGAAAATTTCAATTAAAAGCACTGAAAGAAACATTCATTAGAACGTTGATGTTTTGGAGAGATTTACTTCAGTCAGTACAAACAATCACTGACAGTTGCCAACATAACAAACACTGAAAGCTGTCAACATAAAAATCACTGTTGGCTTTCAACATAACAATCACTGAAATCTGCCCACATATCACTGATAGTTGTTAACATAACAATCACTATTGACCGTCAACATAATAATCACTGAAAGCTGCCCTCATATCCCTGATAGTTGTCATAACAATCATTGATAGCTGCCCACATATCGCTGAAAGCTGCCCAAATATCACTGATAGTTGCCCACATAACAATCACTGATAGCTGCCCACATATCACTGATAGCTGCCCACATATCACTGATAGCTGCCCACATATCAATGAAAGCTGCCCACATATCACTGATAGCTGCCCACATATCACTGATAGCTGCCCACATATCACTGATAGCTGCCCACATATCACTGATAGCTGCCCAAATAACGATCACTGATAGCTGCCCAAATAACGATCACTGATAGCTGCCCACATAACAATCACTGATAGCTGCCCACATATCACTGATAGCTGCCCACATATCCCTGATAGCTGCCCACATATCACTGATAGCTGCCCAAATAACGATCACTGATAGCTGCCCAAATATCACTGATAGTTGCCCAAATATCACTGATAGTTAGTTAGTTAGTTAGTTATTTCCTCTCGGGCCGAAGACGGCACATAGGGCAGAGGTCATGGATTTCCATTTTTGACGATCCGTTGCTAATTGTATCAGGTCCTGGTTATTTCTTAGACCCATGGTTGAGCTTTCTCTTATGATTGTTCTACGCAGGGTTTCTTTTGGTCTTCCTTGTTTTCTTTTGCCTGTTGGTGTCCACATGAGGGCCTGACTTGGGAGTCTTCTCTTGTCCATTCGAAGAACATGGCCGATGTAATTCCATCGTCTTCTCCTTATAAAATTTGACACATATTCTTGGTTGGTTTCTTTTCTTATTGTTTCATTTGATTTGAGATCACTCCATTTTATATTTAAAATTTTTCGGAGGCATTTGTTTTCGAATGAAACTAATTTTTTTTCTATATATTTAGTTGATTTCCAGCTTTCGCATCCGTATGTTAGTACAGGGATTACACAGGAATTGAATAGCCTAAGTTTTGTATGCTGTCTTATTGTCCTTGATCTCCAAATATTTGTGAGTTTGTTGAAAGCACTTGACGCCAACGCAATTCGAGTCATTATCTCTGATGTTGAATCTCCATTATATGTCATTTTGCTTCCTAAATAAGTGAAATTGGTTACTTTCTCTATAGTTTTATCATTAATTTTTATATCATTGGGTTGGTTGGTGAGGTCCATGATTTTTGTTTTGGTTGTGTTGATTTCAAGACCAATTTGGTTTGAAAAGTGCTGGAGACGATCTGTTTTTTCTTGGATGTTCAAATGCGTTGAGCTTAAGATAGCCAGGTCATCTGCAAAGTCAAGGTCTTCCAATATATTGTTTTTATAAATTTTGTTGATTTCCAAAAAGCTTTCGACAGCCTCCACCGACCTACACTTTGGAATCTCCTTAATATCTATGGTTTCCCAACAAAATATGTGAACGTTATAAAAGCTTTTTATGCAGATTCACGTTGCTGTGTGAAAACAGAGACCGGGAATTCTGACTGGTTCCCAGTCGAAACAGGTGTGAAACAGGGATGTGTCATGTCACCAATGTTGTTTGGAATAGAAAAAAAATATCACTGATAGCTGCCCAAATATCACTGATAGTTGCCCAAATATCACTGATAGTTGCCCAAATATCACTGATAGCTGCCCAAATATCACTGATAGCTGCCCAAATATCACTGATAGTTGCCCAAATATCACTGATAGCTGCCCAAATATCACTGATAGTTGCCCACATAACAATCACTGATAGCTGCCCACATATCAATGAAAGCTGCCCAAATATCACTGAAAGCTGCCCACATATCACTGATAGCTGCCCACATATTCATGTATTTCCGTTTATTGTGTGCTCCACATTTGTTCCATTGTTTCTGGTAGACCAACAAACTGTTCAAAGTCTAACAAACTGTTCAAAGTCTAACAAACTGTTCAAAGTCTTACAAACTATTCTAAATCTTACAAACTATTCTAAATCTTACAAACTGTTCAAAGTCTTACAAACTATTCTAAATCTTACAAACTGTTCAAAGTCTAACAAACTGTTCAAAGTCTAACAAACTGTTCAAAGTCTTACAAACTGTTCAAAGTCTTACAAACTGTTCAAAGTCTTACAAACTGTTCAAAGTCTAACAAACTGTTCAAAGTCTAACAAACTGTTCAAAGTCGTACAAAAACTGTTTTGTTTTCTCTATCCTGGATGAGGAGACGGGTGCGTTTTAAAACCTGAAATTATATTTAACAAAAAAAAAAACCAAACAAACAAACAAACATGCTGAAACATGCTCAAACAGTCCAAAAGTCTTCAAAATTACCTTACATAACCTTTTAGATAAAATACTAAATTTTACTCTCTGATTATTAGACAAGAATACT
>MUZC01000458.1:66443-113478 GCA_002072015.1 Radix auricularia | reverse complement strand
CCCCCCCCCCCCCCCACCCAAAAACAAATCCCCCAAATCTGCTTTAAACAGCGGAACAGCAGTTTTAAGACTCCCTTTCTTTCATTATAACAAGAGAACCCCTGCAGTTTTACGACCCCCGTCTTTCATTATATCAAGAGAACCCCTGCAGTTTTACGACCCCCGTCTTTCATTATGATCACCTTGAGTGAAAAGGGAGACAATCTCTATGATTTATTGTCGGACATGTGTGTCTGTGGAAATATCAAGTCCTTAGTCGGCATGAGTCACCAAAGTTAAACGACTCCATATTAGGGATTACAATTTGCGTCTTATACACTTTCCTTGAATAAAAAGCACCTGCTTATAAATATCAGCATTATAGTTTTGAAAACGCGTGGAGTTAAAAAAAAATAAAAAAATTAATATTCATACTTGGGAAATTTGAGATATTCATAACCTTAAGTAATCGCATTTTAAAAAATATCGTATGGTTTTTATATATACTTTCTGAATTACACCCATTGGGATCGTAAAGATGACGTAATGTCTGGCCTATTTAAAGCAGGGGCAATAATCCAAAGCAGTGAAGTCGCGAGGGGGTGCGGTGGGGACCGGCCGCCCCGGGTGACACCATCATGGGGTGAAACCAAAATGTAAAATTCTGTATATTCCCATTATTTTGTGATGGAAAACTCGGAGGAGTTCTACGGGTTAAGTCATGAGGGGGTGACACCATGAGCTACCGCCCCGGGTGACACCAACCCTAGTGACGCCTCTGATCCAAAGCAGCAAACTTCTTCCAGAGTTAGTGTCACCCCCCCCCCTCCTGAAATGCTTTAAAACGTATTCAAAGTTACGTCGATATTTTATTTCAAAAATATTTTTTTGTCCTCGCCCTGTGTGTGGGATAAATGTCCGAACCGGCCGCGAGCAACCCACATAGGTGTTCTGCTCTCTCTCATTATAATGAATCCAACATACAAATATCATAAAACCAACAATTTTTCTATTATCAAATTCAGCAGACGATAACTATGACAATAATTCAGGTGTTTGGTCGACTTGAATAAAACCAGGGCGTTTGGTAACTAAACACAGAGAATCGCGCAGAAGAGTTCCCCTTTGTTGTACCACCCTCACCCCTGCCACCACACCAACATCGTTTTGTCATGGGAGTTATCAGGACTTGTTTGATGATGGTTCAAGATAAGGTTTTATGTCTGTGTCATGTGATGTTGTTCAAACAACCAATGGGGAGTCTTTGAGAACGATTCTAAACATTTCAACAAAGAATTCAATAGACACATACATGTATGCGCTTTGTCGATTTTTCGACGCCTATCATTAATATTTTATACATTCATAACATTCACGGACAACAATAAAACAATGTCAAATGTTAAATTAGAAACGTAAAGATATACATTTAAGAAAGGATGGACCAGCTGTTGTTAGTTAATGAAAATGTTAAATGCGAAAAACTGAATGAATTTGCCAACTAAAATAATGACCAAACATGTATTTATTTAACGCGTCAAATGATCGAATTTGTATCATTTTTGGTATTATTCTTGGTTATCATTCTTTGTTTTCTTGTTGAAACAGAGCAAAATATTTCCGTGAATCACCTGCCAATTTATTTGTCAAATAGGCAAAGAGCATTGACCGATAAATTGACAAATGTTTTTCAGATGAATCAAGCTTTGGACAATATCTTGATAAAAATATCATCTTTGATACTTATAATTAAATTCATCAGCTTCCATGACTTACATCTCGCCTAACACAGTCAAACGTTTTAGAACAACTGTATTTCAAATAGAAAGCACCCCCATCCGATCCCAACAAAAAATGTAATAAATGTGTGGGTTTATCAACGTAAGAACGTTAGGCGCAAGTGAGTATTATAAAGAAAACTTTCAAAGAGGCGTGGTAACATAACTCTCAAACTAATCAAGATTCATCAACTTGACAACAACAAAAAATGCTATCAAAGACCAAAACATAGTTTACCTTACCACGTACTTCTCCTGACCTGAGATCTCTGATGTACTGCCCCTAGTTATAATGCAAGGTCTTTGTGGTGTGCAAATAAGGTGTGTACGCATCTACGACTCCAAGTACAAGAGTTTGTCAAAGTGCCTATTTATTGGGGAATTTTTGCTTTCGTGGATGCATGTGTGTGTTACATAAGTGAGTATGAGCATGTGTAAATGGATTGTTTTGATTGGTCAAATATATTAACACATTGGACGAAACAATTGTTGTGTGACCAGGGGAGATGGTGGTGGTGGAATGAAGGCTGCATTTGTTGGGGAAAGAATTTTTTAAAATATTGGAAGAAAGTATTTGATGGGTCCATAACTCCCACTCACTTTGAGATTGTGTTGGATAGTTACCTCCCTCCCCCACCCCACCCCTCAATAAAACCACTTTTGAAAATGTTTCCTCTTTTTTTAAAATTCTTTATATTAACTCATGGTGTCTGTTTGAGACTTTTCCGAAAAAAAACTTTGGATTGATTTTCAACCCATTGCTCGTAAACTGGCGAGCTGAAATTCTGCAGGCAGACTCGTGCCGATGATAAAAATGATGTATCAAAATTTCTGATCGATCGAATGTACTGTAATTAAATTATTGAATTTTTATATTGTTTTATTTATCTCTATGTATCATGTTAATTTTTGAGATAAGTCTCGTGATGCGTATTATATTGAACAATCTTCCCTGTCGCGCAGCAAGGTGCGAATTATATTGACAATACCTTTTAAAAATATATACACGATCAGTGCGCATTATATTTACCACGTTTTACGAGACATAAATAAAATTTTGTATTTTTGGATTGTTTGGCCCTGCGTATTATAATGAACATCCTTATAGCGAAGTCAATAGTGCGCTCGCCTCACAATCCGAGGGGCGTGGGATCGAGCCCACGAAAAGCCACTATAAAAATGTTGAGAAATGACTAACGCTAAGAAAGTCCTCCGCTGACCTGGAGAGGGATGGGCGCCGCCAGTGTCTATTAAGCCCGAGATCGTTCTAATGGAAACATTAGAATCCCCTACGACCTCGAAAAAAAGAGGTTATGGGACTCAAAAAAAAAAATAATAATTAAAAAAAAAAATAAAAGACTTGTGTTTTTTTTTAACAGGTGTTTTTTGTAATTGAGATATTACATTAATTATTTTTTGTTTTTAAATGTAACAGTATTCCTTGAAACAGATAATGTCTAGGTCTAGGCTCCTGTTATTGGGGATTCCCTATAGCCGAGGTGATATGGTCGATTTCAATACAACACTGGCGATCAATACAGAAACATAGGGCACGCAAACATCTTGTCTCAGTGAAGGAATGAAAGTAGAGTGAAGGTGAAATAGCATGGAAGGTGTGATGGTGTAGCACGGGGTTAAGTCGAGTAATATAATACTTCTGATTGTTTGGAAGTGCAGTTTTCTACAAAGGGGTGAGATTTCGACAGGGTGAAAAATGTTTTCAAATATTTATTGGTATTGAGCAGAGAATGCACACATCATGAGTTAGAAGATGAAAGCACCATGGTGTGATCCTGTACGGGGAGTGCGGAACTGCCACTGAACACCCATTCAGACCAATAATATCGCCTCTTACCAAAGTCCATATGGGTATATTTTCTCTGACTGCTCCCAAAGATTTTGTCTATGTATCCTGCGCCAGAGTAAATAACGTAGATCTACAACGAAGTCGCCGACCAGCTAGTCATACGTCATACTCGCAGTTCAAACTCTCTGCTCCGACACAATTTCCTTACTAATAGTCTACGCATCTATCTCCCGTGATTCTTTTGATTGCAGCTGTCACAATGAAGTTACCCTTTGAATTTATTTATTATAAAACCTAAATCTAGAGACAAATAAAACATTTGAAGCTAATTATCTCAACTAATTATTCGTTTTCAAATCGTATCAGCTTCTGTGCCTGTCAACTAATGTCATATTTTTTCTAAACTATTTTTTTATGTGTCGCAAAGGCTTTTAGAAACTGTGTCGCCAGTCATTGGGATAAATCGACAGCACACCGTGATGTTTCCGGGTGTGCAAGACAGGAGACAATTTATGACATTCTATAACACAGTAATGTCCCCTGCCGGCTGAAGCACTAATATGAAAAATGTGTGTGTACCTTGTTGCTGAAAAATAAATCGCTGGTGTACAATTACTGCCCCTTAATTAACAAGTTTACAACTATTTTATTATTTATTTTTTAAAATAACCAATAAAACATTTGTATTTAAAAACTGGTTGACTTTTTTTTTTTTAAAAGGCAAAATAATTTATTAATTGTTGACATGAAAGGAACATGTGCTTCCGAAGCAAATATTTATCTTAGAAGTTCAAATAGCGACAATCGATTGATTTTAATCTTATCTATCAATGCGCGTGTGCATGTTTTCATTTTTCTTTCAGTACCCGGCCGTGGGTCAATGTAAGGTATACTCTCTGTTTCTCTGTCACAATCTCTCTGTTTCTCTCTTATAGCCTGCGTTTGTTATCTTCTCTCTCTCTCTCTCTCTCTCTGTGTGTTTGTGTGTGTGTGTGTGTGTGTGTGTGTGTGTATATGTGTGTGTGTGTGTGTGTGTATTTGTTTGTAATACCTGTCCGACTTGAGAATTCAGTAGAGGACAAGACATTTAAAACGTCATTACAAAGTACGCGGTGTTAATAACACGTTCGTTTTATGGGTTTTTGAGTCGCATGTACCGGTACTTGTTTTTGTAACCCCTCTCCCCCACCCCCGGTTAAAAGTGTAGGCCGATTGTGAAGGGTCGTTGACGTGGATGCAGTGTAAGACGAGTCTAAGACGTGTGTGTAGCTGAGACAATATATACATAATATGTATTTGAAGGGGGGGGGGGCATTCATGTAGGACAAGGAGGGTTACGGTAGAGGGGGGCATTCATGTAGGATAAGGAGGGTTGAGGTGGTGGGGGGCGGGGATCACATATTTCTTACGATGTGTTTTAAGGGGAAGAGATGGATATTTGAGTGCAATGATTTCGGATGATGTGCAGTTTGGGGAGGGGATGAGCAGGGGTGTGAAATAAAAATTGTCATTTATGATTAACTAGTTTGGTTATAGTTTGAATTGCCTCATGGGATATCATTAGATACTGTAAATAAACCAATACATTTCTTCCTACAAATAACTAAATGCAAAAACTAATACTCTATAGTAGAAAAATCTAGGGAAATATAATTTTTTTAAAACAACTTTGAGCACATTAGCAATTTAAAATAATGTGTGTCTTACCTTGACAGAGCAAAGACAGCAGTATCCATAGTCCTACTTGAAGCTGTGATGTAATCATTGTGTCTGATCAACTAATCAGAGCACTAACTCCGCTACGGAGAAAAAAATCCATTAATTTCCAGTGTATGTGTCTAATGCTGTGATAGTGACTGTATTCTATGACTACGCAATCAATCCTCAACATTGTTCCATTTCGTCAAAACAAATTGTGGCACGATTTCTTCATCGTAATGAATCCATTACAATTACATTCACAAAGTTTGCTTTACTCGGGACCGTTTCCCTGGCACACAAGAACCTTACTTTAAAAAAAAGAAAGGCTATCGAAGTACACAACTCGACAGAGCGAATTTATACATCCTCAATACAGGCAAGCCACGGCGATATTCTTTTCAGTGAATACCCCTTTACAATAATTCAACGATCTATAAGCTGATATTAAAAAAAAACACTATTGTACGTTCATAGACGAATATAACTTTTATGTGATAAAATATTTTAACAATATATCCTGAAATCGAATCCAAGTTTTTCGGTTAATGTGTGTATTATTGACTCAGCAAAAGTTTGTGAACTGTCAACAGTAGTTGGCTATGTGTCGAGGTAGTGTGATCTTTTATATCAAATATGCAGCTACGATACCACGCCCTCGATACCCACTGGGTCGGTTCAGCTCAGTTATGGTCTATTTCAAATAGTATGGGTGTTGTGTAGGAACAATCGTTAAGTACGTTAGTTTGTTGCGTTGTGAACAAAAGGGAGCTGCAGTGCAGGAAAGTAATAACTGATAGCTGAACTGTTTAAGTTAGAAAGTAGACCAGTTTTAACTTGACGTGTGCTTATCCTTTTTTTACTTTTGATAGGTGACTTCAGTATGAATCCCACGTGAAACCCTCACGGCTGAATGGTTCTTGGTTTTCGTTTTTGAATAGTGCAGTCAAACATACATGAGTCAGTGGTTGTAGCGCAGTCAAACATACATGTGTCAGTGGTTGTAGCGCTCTATGAACGATACAACAATGACTGAAGGTTATTAACAATGGTTATGAGGGTTGAAGGGTGAAAGAAATTTTAGGACGTAACAGTTGCGGTACATATATCCATATCCATATATCCCCATAGAGAAGAGACTTATTTATAGGTAGGTACGACAAATGTCATAGAACAGATGAACCGTGTCGACAGAGAGCTACCGAATATTGCTCAACAAAAGCTGATGAGTTTAACAAACATAAATCTGATCAAACTAATCATACACACAGTACCGCTGTGAGATTGCTTCAATAGTTTCACTTTATTCGGACAATAAAAAAAGGAATAAAAATTAAATTCTCTGGACGGGACATTTTATCTGGTTGTACTTCATGCATTGTGCTATTCATTCGTCTATGGCGTCTTTGACTATTATAGATTAGCATATATATATATATCAAGAGAAGAACTAAAATCTTTTAATATTAAGGGATATCTCTAAATTGCATACGGTTTAAAAATCCGTCCTGAGAATATTTCTTTGATATTCTTTGTCGATTTACAAATTCTATTTCCACACCTTGCTCTAGTCCATGCCTGTATAGATATCATATTCGCTGAATACATTTTACAATTAACTTCCTTGTAATAAATGCGTTTAAACAAGCACAATGATTCAATCACACCATGTGTTAAACCATACACAATCACTGGAATGTTTCAATATAACCATGATCTGACACTCCGAGAAAAATGTCCATAAAACCATTTTCATAATATTGCTACAAACATTGATTCTTTTATCGATCTACTATTTTCGGTGTCCCGTGCCAGATATAATCAATGATATCAGGTTCCTCATTGATCTTTTCATGTCATCGAAGCTTGTCAAGTTTTATGAAAACTCCAAACATTGAAATGGCACATCACATAAATGGAAAAATCTCATAAATGTACACATGGACACATCACATAAATGGACACATCACATAAATGGACACATTTTATAAATGGACACATCTTTTAAAGGGACACATCACATAAATAGACACATCACATAAATAGACACATCAGATAAAAGGACACATCATATAAATTTAACAGATGCCATAAATTGGCACATAACATAAATAGACACGTCACATAAATGGACACATCACATTAATTAGCAGATGCCATACATTAACACATCACATAAATAGAAACATCACATAAATGGACACATCACATAAATGGACACATCACATAAATGGACACATCACATAAATGGACACATCACATAAATAGACACATCAAATAAATAGACATATCACATTTATGAACACATCACATAAATGGACACAGCTATGAAATAGACAAATAAAAATTGGAAAAATTCTCTTATATGGACACATAAATGAACATTCTCATTATATCGACAAGTGCC
Organism: Radix auricularia; assembly: GCA_002072015.1. Taxonomy (NCBI): domain Eukaryota; kingdom Metazoa; phylum Mollusca; class Gastropoda; family Lymnaeidae; genus Radix; species Radix auricularia. The sequence goes on along the minus strand of MUZC01000458.1, from coordinate 105,809 downwards.
CTTATATTGTTACAGTTCAATGCGGAGAAAAATTCAATAATTTTTCGAGGTCCAGTAAACAAAGACAAATTAAGTAATGTCCACACAATGCTATTTATCAACCAGAACCATCTAAATGAATGGATGGAAAACAAATCACAGCTTCAAAAAAAAGTTATCGTATTTAACATTTAAAATTAAATCCATAAAACAATGCCAGTCCGTCCTGGCTTAATTTAATTTTAAGTGCGGGTCTGTTTAACGAGAGACGTTGTATGTAACGCTGGTGACCTTAACAGCCATGCAAGTAGATGAATCCACCCGTGATAGGGCTTCGCTGATGAGGGGGCCCTTAGCCCAGTGATTAGAGGCTCTTTACAGGATAACGCTTATACACTTACACTTCTCCGCCCAAGGCCCCTGTTACTTCTAAGACCCCCTTAAGGGCCCCCAATAAAGTACGTCACCCTATTTTTGACCATTTTTAACTCCCCTGCCCCCCTGTCACAAACTGTCACAAATCTCGGGGAACCCCCCCCCCTTTTTTTTTTCAATGTTCGTCACACTTTCGAACAAATTTTAAAAAATTTATTAACAAAATAAATACAATTTAAAATAAAAGACCATGACGTCAAACATGGCCGGACACCCTCTCCCCCCTGTCACAAACTGTCACATTTTCTTACACACCCTCTGCCCCCCCTCTGGAGCGTGACGTACTTTATGGACGGCTCCTTAAACCCCCTTGATATAATTAGATATTAACATGTTAATTTCTGTTCTCATGTTATGTTATCGACCATCACGGAGATAATCAAGTGGATTCGCATTGTTATTGACTTTACAACTAATTATTATTTTTATTATTATTTCGCTTTCCTAGTAACGTGTTAAATAGTCCACATCTCATAGACTTTAAGAGGTACATGTACACTCTTTCTAGGCCTTAATTTGATGTGAATCGATCCCTCCGCCCTATGAATTCTCACTAAATAAACGTCTTCAAACGATAAATTGAGAAGAAAAAAGAAGATGTTTACGGTTCATGTTCTTGTTATTCTTTTTATTCATCTTTTCTTGTTAAAATGTTGTTATTAGTTTGAGCTGTGCATATCCCGTAAGTTCTGTCACCGTACATATTTCTAGATAAGAAACCCGGATGTCGTCTGTTTATTTATAGTCACCATTCCCTGCAGCGCGGTGTTATGTTAGAGAATATGGGCATTAATATTGAATTATGATATCGATCTGTGCCGACACACTACTTCTGTGACAACGCCCCAATGTACACTTAGTTGAGTTATTCAATTCAATGCTGAGATTTATAGAGACTTCAATGACGTGTTCGACTCAATAGAAATTACATTAGGAAAGAATTATTTTCTAGGCAAGTTTCATTGGGGGGGGGGGGGGGGAGATATAATCTACAAAGTCGTGACTATAACACTGGGATTTTTTTTTCTAACATAGCTTCAGTACACCAATCAACCTGCTATTGAATGGTTATGCCAAAATTTCGAAACACAAATCACTATGCTGGAATTTTTATTTTAAAAAAAACAGCTAGTGGTTCTTTCGTCTGTAAATCCATTATTGCACGAAATGTTCAAATCCAATTTAAAAGCATACGTGAATTATACAAATTGGCCCCAACTCAGAATGTCGATTTATACATATCCTAAAGACTCAATCATTATTTCTGAAAGTTGACTTTGTCAGATGGTTTGACTTCTTGAAGTCGCTATCACACAACTGTTAGGCTTCTGCACCCATGTTAAGTCACCGCACCACTGTTCATTCAACACACCCTTGTTAAGTCACCGCAACACTGTTAAGTCACCGCACCACTGTTAAGTCACCGAGCCGCTGTTAAGTCACCACACCGCTGTTAAGTCACCGCACCGCTGTTAGGTCACCGACCCACTGTTAAGTCACCGAGCCGCTGTTAAGTCACCGAGCCACTGTTAAGTCACCGAGCAACTGTTAAGTCACCGAGTCACTGTTAAGTCACCACACCACTGTTAAGTCACCACACCGCTGTTAAGTCACCGAGCAACTGTTAAGTCACCGCACCACTGTTCATTCAACACACCCTTGTTAAGTCACCGCACCACTGTTAAGTCACCGCACCACTGTTAAGTCACCGAACCGCTGTTAAGTCACCGAGCCACTGTTAAGTCACCGAGCAACTGTTAAGTCACCGAGCCACTGTTAAGTCACCGCACCGCTGTTAAGTCACCACACCACTGTTAAGTCACCACACCACTGTTAAGTCACCACACCGCTGTTAAGTCACCGAGCCACTGTTAAGTCACCGAGCCACTGTTAAGTCACCGAGCCGCTGTTAAGTCACCGAGCCACAGTTAAGTCACCGCACCGCTGTTAAGTCACCGAGCCACTGTTAAGTCACCGAGCCACTGTTAAGTCACCGCACCGCTGTTAAGTCACCGAACCGCTGTTAAGTCAGCGAGCCACTGTTAAGTCACCGCACAGCTGTTAAGTCACCGAGCCACTGTTAAGTCACCGAGCCACTGTTAAGTCACCGAGCCACTGTTAAGTCACCGAGCCACTGTTAAGTCACCGCGCCGCTGTTAAGTCACCGAGCCACTGTTAAGTCACCGAGCCACTGTTAAGTCACCGAGCCGCTGTTAAGTCCCCGAGCCACTGTTAAGTCACCGAGCCACTGTTAAGTCACCGAGCCACTGTTAAGTCACCGAGCCACTGTTAAGTCACTGAGCCACTGTTAAGTCACCGAACCGCTGTTAAGTCAGCGAGCCGCTGTTAAGTCACCGCACCGCTGTTAAGTCACCGAGCCGCTGTTAAGTCACCGAGCCACTGTTCATGCAACACACTTCTGTTAAGTCACCGAGCCGCTGTTAAGTCACCGAGCCACTGTTAAGTCACCGAGCCACTGTTCATTCAACACACTTCTGTTAAGTCACCGAACCACTTTTAAGTCACGTCATCATTTTGGGTCAATAGATGATGTCTTACTTAAGGGCGTGTCTGCTGATAATGTGAGGGGTGGGGAGTTATTCCCATCACGATACGAACCAAACGTTTCTGTTATTTTACCTTAACCACATCAACACTATTCATGTCTGTGTTGTGAACTATAAGTGTTTGAACATCGACTGGTCTGATGTGAGGTTGGGTTGAAGCTTTTGGTATAGAAATCACTGTTATAAAAGCTGAGTTGTAAGGGCAGAACAACCGAGGAATAAGATAAGTCTTGGTAAGACGTTGCATTCGCAATATTCCAACAAATTAGAACCGTTGCCAGCAAACAGATTAGAACCGTTGCCACCAAACCAAAAAAAAAAAATAAATCACTTTATGTGAAAGAGGAAGTATTTCAGACATTGAAGACAGTTGTCTGCACATACCCCCTTCTACAATTGTCTCTGGAGACCTCCTTCTACGAATGTTTCAACTGACTAGGCACCGAAGGTTATAACAGATCCACAGAGATAAAGAACACAGACTTTTAACTTGGCTGAACACTTAAGAATTAAAAAATATCATCGCTTGATCCCTTGCATTATTTGTGTTGCATCTACCAGTTGCTATGCTGCAGTCGGGTCGCTGAGCGATTATGGGTGTTTTTATAAAACTAGTGGCCGACCCGCGTCGTAGCATACGCCTCTAATGATTTAGTGACGGGTGAAGACTTCCTGAAAAAACACAGTTGTCCAAATGGGGTGGTTTTGGGCAAACGACTGTGAGTGAATGAAAAGAAGGAACTCTGGAGAGAGCAACATACTACTGCCCATGACTGAAAACATGTTTTGGAAGATACAGACATATCTTTTTGAACGTTTGGCCCTGTGATTTATTTATTGTTATGGAAAAGGCCAATCTAACAGGGAATTGTCTGCACGTAAAGGTAAAGGGCAAATTTGAATCTGATGGAGTCAGGGATATCCGGGGAACAAGGACAGTTTGTGAGGTAGCAGCTGCGATAGTTTCCACTCACAGTTGCGCTTGCCTGGAGAGCGATGGAGGGCAGCTATTGTATTCATTTTATGAAAGTAATTGTTGAGGAGAGTGTGTGACTACTTTTCTGTCACTGACCACAACGGAGAGCACGAAGTTATTATGCCAATGTCGAGAAACAAAGCTTACAGCCGTGTTGTGAAGTCTTGTTCGAAAAGAAAGTGGGAAATGAACGGGCACAAACACAAACATTTTTTAAATTTAAAAAAAGTAACGTCTTAGCTGGGGATAGAATATACGAGCTTCCGCGTGTTAGGCGAATGTAATAACCACTACACTACGAAATACATGCCATTATGTTGTTCTGAAAGAACGAAGTAATTGACCTCAATTGAATGCATTGTTGGTCTCGATGACCCCCTCCCCACTCTGTGCACTACCTTTTCTTGTCAGCTGATTGGTCGGTGGGGTTAGACTGCTTGCTTGGTGTCCGGCATGGTTGGACCATGAGGAGAATTATATATATATATATGAGCATGTACAATGTACAATATTTTTTATTTTCTTTCATGAAGGAGACCAGTGACTACTGTTTGATTTTTATTTAGGAACTAGCAATTTCCCCGCGCTTTGCTGCGGGAAGTTAGAGAATTACTGATGAGTGAGTGAGTGCATAAAAAACACTATATTTGGATCATCGGTGCCCAGCAAGGGATATTTTTAATATTATTTCACCTGCTGTCATCGTGGAAGTGTATTTAACAAACCCCAAAAGTTTCATGCGTTATCTGTTTGGGGAGTAGGAAAAATAGTGCTTTTCAATTTGTATATAACACATATTAGGAAAAAACACGTTTTTGAGGCCCCGGCCCCAATGACTGTGAATTTTAAAATTATATTACGCCAATTTTTGTCATGAGGGGGTACCCAACAACTTGTAAAAGTTTTATGCTTCTATCTACATGGGGAATGGGAGAATTAGTGATTTTTACTTTTTATATAGTTAATATTAGGAAAAAACTACATTTGGGCCCCCAGCCCACATAAAGGGATGTTTTAAATAATTGTTCACCTGCTACCATCGTGCAAGTATATTTAACAGACCCCCAAATTTTCATGCATTTGCCTATTCGGGAAATAGGAGAATTAGTGATTTTCAATTTTTATATAGCACATATAAGGAAAAAACGTTTTTGGGGACCCGGCCCCCATGAGTGTGCATTTAAAAAACTATTTTGCGCCAATTCTCTTCGTGAGAGGGTACCCAACAACTTCCAAAATTTTTATGCTTTTACCTACACGATGAATTGTGGAATTTGTGATAAATCTGTTTTTAAAATAAGAAAAAAATATATATTTGGGCCCCCATCCCCCTATGAGTGGGTATTTACCATTCTCTTTTGCCAACTTTCATCGGGAGATTGTTGTGGCGGACTCGCTGTCTAGGGGGATTTTTAGGTCCACCCGTTTTGACCACAGATATAACATCAGGCGTACAGTAGTGTGGTAAAAGTATTCACGAGACTTGACTCAACAGAGAAAATGACGTTTATTTACAGTATATATTGACATATCTATATCCTTAGCAATACAGTGTAGCAGCTATCATAGAATACATTCACTGTGTTTGTCTCTCTCTCAACATATCGATAAAACAGGACTGTCCTGGTCCACGCTCAACACTCGTCCCTCTGCCTGCTTAATACACACTGTTCCCTCATTGACACTCTCACCTGACATCTCTACACACTCCCCTGTGAACACCCGGTGAGCGAGTATTCAAGTCCACGGGTGTTCACGCTTTGTTTATCATTCACCCTACATTTTCGCTCAGTCATTCTCACACCATAACATCTAACCGTGACACCCCCCTCCTCACGAGCGACCTTAGCAAGAATGTCGCGAGTTTATACAATATGGAATATGGTAGATATCATCATTGGCAATCTGGAATGTGGTAGAATATGTTATGGGTCCTAAATAAATAGAGCAAGAAAAGGAAGATGTTCGTGTTTGAAACGGTCCTAAAAAAGGGTCTGAAAGGTGGGCAGAACATATCATATTCCATAGATTGTGTTTAACTTTTTATTCGTCATTACTAAGGGTAAACGTTTATGTGTGTATGTCGGCGCCATATTGATGTTATTCTTTTGGCTAATGGCATATACATTTATTTAAAATAATGCTCCAATGAATGGTCATTGTCAAAGTTGCATTTGCATTTTAAGGCAGAAATTAATATTTCACAACCATTACCTCGATAAGAGGAAGCTTTGAAAGAATAAAGTATCAAGTATCTTTAAAATGAGGAAAATGTCATAGTTATACAATACGAAGAGAGTCTGCTTCATTTAATGCTAGTTTTACGTTGTTTGATGCCCCTGGCAGCGGTTCTTAAACTGTTTGGTATTCATTGTAAAAAGTGAGACAATTTCACAAGATTTAAAGTCATTGTGTTCCAACCATAACACATGTTACATGTAGTAAAAGTGAGAAGTTGTCATATGTTTACACTCGTTAAACTCCTACCTACACACATGTTACATGTTGTAAAAGTCTAAAAGTCACAAAGAACAGCTGTATCAGAGAACAAACCACAAAGTACTATTTAACTACATAACACAATATGACGTCTTAAGGCTTTGCGACCGCCCCCCCCCCGCACCAAAAATCCCTTACTTTCTATTTGAAAATAAACATGTTTCAAATCACTTTTTTGTCATTCAAGTATGTATATAGTGTAAGGCTGTACTCTAATATCTTAACTTCCCATTATGCCTCAGCAGATTAACTACTCGGCTACATACAGATACAGATGCAGATACAGATAAAGATACGGTTACAGACACAGACACATATACAGTTACAGATACATATACATATACAGATGCAGATACAGATACAGATGCAGATACAGATACAGACACAGACACATATACAGATAAAGATACAGATACAGATACAGACACAGACACAGATACAGTTACAGACACAGATACAGTTACAGATACAGACATAGATACAGTTACAGATACAGACACAGATACAGATACAGACACAGACACAGATAAAGATTAACCTTCAGCGTCTGATCATTGTTTAAAATGATCATAATAAAAGAATAAGTATTTTAACTCTTCCGATATATTACTTAATTAATTTGAAGGAAAAAATGAATTATTTTATAACCTTCTATTTGTATTTATAAAAGACATACATTTTAAAAGAGAAAATTATAGAAGGACCAAAATTAGTTTGTGTTCCTCTGCATTCAACATGATTCTGTCCCTGAAATAAAACAAAACGATGTTCTACGAATTCTACTACTTCACAAAATCACAGATGTATTCGCCGTCATCTCTCGCTTGAGCCCCTTGTGAAAAACTTTAAAAGCACTATCTCTTGCTACTAGATTTTTATCTTAGCATCTCTTTTCTGTTCTCCAAAGCCTCGCCCACCACACAGCATCTCAATGATCTCTAAGGTATTTCTCTGTACCGTGCACCTTGTGAGTTCATCTCAAAGCACTCCGTGTGTTTGATGAGGATGTATACACTCCCACGACATCTTACTTGCACATTTGTTACCCCTTCACCACCCCCCACAATTTGAGATCTGTAATCTTTTTAGGCTATAGCTTTACCATAATATTGAAACATGTTCTTGTTTGTTAAAGCTATTGTATTTTGTAGTGTTCAATGGCTTAATATACCATATGTTACTATGCATTTTTTTCTTACAAGAAATGGAAAAATAACACACCAAATGTAGTTTAGGGGTTAAAGAAATGTTCACTTAGTGGATAAATATTCAAATTTAACGCTCTTTTGAAATCATCACTATTCTCTTTTTCATAACGTTACAAGGAGAATCGTTTGCATAGACCAGTAATGGCGAGCCTTTTTTTTTTGATGGGGGGGAGGGGGAGGGGGCCGCGTGCACAAAAATGTAATTAAAACCTACTCATATATAGCGAAATGCTAACACAAAAGTGCCAGCAAAGTGTTTTGATTAAGCATGTAATATTTTAGTCGCGTGCCGGTTGATGAGGCTCTGCGTGCCGTCTGTGGCACGCGTGTCATAGGTTCGCCATCACTTGTGTAGACTGAGGCATAGACTGAGACACAGACCAATACGATCATGAATCTACTATGTATACATAGATTTAAATGGAAATCCCCAAAACTGATGGATTAAATTCGTGTCATGAAAGTCATTCGCCGCAACACTCTTCCAGCTCAAATCCCGTCCAAAAAATCCAATAAATGAATGTCCATGGAGATTAGATTTTCTTTACGGTGACCAAACTCTCTCTGACCCTGATCACGTGACCTTGCTCCTATTTCATTCTCCTCCATGCAGGCATTGTCCTGGTTGGGGTTGGAACTGTATCCATTCGATCAAGTTTCACGTGTGAGTGATGATATTTCTGAATGGGAGCAAGTTGCTGGACTTGTGATCATGCGGAAAGATTTTTGCGGCGCCCCATTCAACAAATGGACTTAGCAGTCTGAGGGGGGGGGGCAATCAAAATTTAGAGAGGATCTAAATTAGATATATTTGACCTAGCTCAGGGTCCACTTCCAACACCGCCTAGATGCTCGGATCGGATTGAATGTGAGAACCCCTGACCTAAATTATTTTAGCTTATCATTGATAAATCAAACATTTAAGCGGCGATTCTCATGTTGTGTTTCTTGGTACCATTATGGTGCACATAGTCGTATCCAAGTGTTAAATAAAATACAAATAGCTTCTCAGATAAATGACGTGATATGACCACATGGTTATACAAGACTGTAAACATAATTTATAACGTGTGAGGCTGTGCTGATGTTATCTACTTGTTATTTTATATAAAATCACAACAAATCTTGTGATGTAGTAAATTCCAATACATTTTTTTTTGGGGGGGGGGGGGTAATGATCAGGGGGGTTGGGATTTGGATACTTCAGGTTTTCTCTAACTTTATTCATCTTTTTTTCCCCATAAATTTAAAGGCTTGATCACCATTTTCATTATCCCTCTTAGCACTCATATAACCTTGAAATTTTAAGGTCCCGAGCAGATCCCTTGACAAAGAGTAACCGGGAGGTGAGTGGTGGTGTATTCCCTTAACGCAATAGCTGGTTCATTTAGTTATTGGTGTCACTTTCAAAATGATAAAAGGTAAGACTGGGTACATAGCAGGAGCAGCATCTTTGTTACAATGTAAGAATTGGGTCTTTGAGACTAACCACTGGTCTGTGGCTTCGGTTTGTGCACGTAAAAGCATAGCCAAGTAAAGTGCTGGATTTCTTAAAAGCATTGTGGTTATGAATTCTTAACGCAAATTTAAGAAATCCAGTTTTCATCTTCGAATCCCGCTTAGAGAACATGGCCAGTGTGAGGTTTTGAATTAGGATAATAAATGTTTAACGCCCCCAGGTCACAGTGATTGAGATTCCCTGCATTAAACCTAAATAATGCGTGATAAACGATCCCATGTCACATTATCCATGACATGATGATGACATTTACTTGAATCCGTGGCCATCTCCGTGATGACGTAAGATTTACTGCCCGCAACAGCTGGCAGGAAACGCTCCACTTCAGGTGCACTTGTCACTGGAGTGACGTCACCACACCGCACATGTGGAGGGGTCGGCGACCTTAAATACGAGATTGGGGTCAATGGGGTCATTATTTCAGACAAGTATTTTTTTTTGTTGAGATTCTCATGATGAGTTAATGGCTACAAACAATAATTCTGTTTTTTCATTGACCTAATAAGGGGTGTAGACCAAGGCAAACAAAATAGTGTTGAAGTGTCAGCGGGAGTTCAGGTATCAATTCAAACAAAATCATTTTTAACAACGTTTAAAATGTGTAAAGATCACAGCATTGCCTTGAAATACGAAATTAATTTCGCTGTCATTTGAGATTCATATCTCAAAAACAATCGACTTTATTTAAAGAAAACATTAAATCCTGCCATCACATGTTTACATTTTACTGTAACAAATATAGACGCACTTGTTTCTCCTTCTTTAGTTTCTAATTTTTAAATTTTAAATTTTTTTTTTTTTAAATTCTGTGCTGAGACATCGTTTTGTAACTTATTTTCGTATCATTACGCATAAAAAATTTGGAATCTATTTTACGTATGATAAAGCTATCGTATCTCAAGGTACAAGAGGCATCCTGAACATAAAAATTCTGGTCACAACAACACCCACCGCTACATGCACACGCGCGCACGAACACAGAGACTACTCTATAAATACTATTAGTTAGTTCTTAAATATTAGTTAGAATCTATTTTTCCCTCATGATAAGTCAAACTACCAAGTGAATTAATACATCCTAGACCATTTCTCACTGACTCTCTAATACGGGTTAGGTCAGCACATTCCCCATCAAACCAACAGTGAGCTAACACACAGGACAGTGAACGGATGTATCTTTACCGGTAAGAGGGCAAGTTAAAGTGGATTTAAACATTGTTCAAAGGCTCCTGTTTCTTTTGATTTTCTTTAGCTTCAATGTTTGAACTAAATACGTAGAGGCTAATTAATTTTTTTTTTAATTCACTAAAAAAATGCAGCTATATTTTCTGCAGTTTTTCCACTTTGTTCCACAAACGGTATTTCAATAATGAAATAAGTTGGGCAAAGATCGCCATGAAATGAATGACATGGCAATTTAATGTAGGCCATCTGTGTCTGGATGAGACTTTATTGAAATCAAAATTTAAACTGTATGAAAACTGATTTCCTTTTCATATTTGTTAACCATTCAGACGTATTTTCTTAGTGTTGGAAGCCAGAAAGTTGGAAGCCAGAAAGTTGGAAGCCAGAAAGCTGGAAGACAGAAAGCTGGAAGCCAGAAAGTTGGAAGCCAGAAAGTTGGAAGCCAGAAAGTTGGAAGCCAGAAAGTTGGAAGCCAGAAAGTTGGAAGCCAGAAAGCTGGAAGCCAGAAAGCTGGAAGCCAGAAAGCTGGAAGCCAGAATGTTGGAAGCCAGAAAGTTGGAAGCCAGAAAGTTGGAAGCCAGAAAGTTGGAAGCCAGAAAGTTGGAAGCCAGAAAGTAGGAAGCCAGAAAGTTGGAAGCCAGAAAGTTGGAAGCCAGAAATTTGGAAGCCAGAAAACTGGAAGCCATAAATTTGGAAGCCAGAATGTTGGAAGCCATAAATTTGGAAGCCAGAATGTTGGAAGCCAGAATGTTGGAAGCCAGAATGTTGGAAGCCAGAAAGTTGTAAGCCAGGAAGTTGTAAGCCAAAAGTATGGGTGGCATATTTCCATCAAACACTGAGCCCTTATTTCTTGATCATTAGTCGTTCATTTTTTAAAGAACGTTTTATTTCAATTCCAATGTAAACAACAAATTCACACGAGACTCACAGGTAGTGATAATTAATGACGAAAATAACCATTGTTTTGTTTACTTAATTTGTGACATCAATTAGTGAAATGCCGTTAATAGCCTCCTCATTGCTCTTTTAAAATTCGTTCAAGAGTTAAGCACAATTTCCCCATGATTAGATTGGTTCAGTCAGCAGAAAAAAATCTTTATGGTGTTTAGCAATAAAATATTTCTGAGATGTGTTTTATAATAAGGCTATGATCGTAAGATCACAACTGACCCTAAAGGAAACATATGAATTACATCGATTTTAGAAAGTATACAAATGCATTATTATCTATTTATGACTAATACTGTAAAGGTTAAGTCACTGGCTTCCGATTTCTATAACCCAATATTCCACTCGCAATCTCCAAGAGTGACCCTCAATTCCACTTTATTAACCTTTTATTTTGAATTCAAACCCTTAAATATGACTATGTAGTCATAACATTTAATTTAATCTCAAAATTGTGTCCCCTGATAGGATGAGCGCAAACTCTTTTTAAACCGATATTTTAACTCATAATATCTTGTTCAAACAATCGGACCCATCGCGAAATATATAAAGATAATTTTTTTTTTTTTTAAAAAGAGTAAAGAATTTTTTAATATGCCATTTAAATTACAGATGCATTCAAAATATTAATTAAAAATTAGGCAAATATTACATGAAATATAATGATCTAATTAATTATTTGGTAGTGTTATAATATGTGTAGGTGCGAAGTATTTAGATTGTAGTATTGTTATCGTACATAGTGAATAAACAAGAACAAATTTTAATTTGCCGAGCAAATCAAAGCTATTCCTATCTGAAACTTAAGTATGTGTGCTGCTGAAATGTTGTTATCTTATTTTTAACGAAAAGTTAAACCGATTTTGACCTTAAAACTAAAGAAATAGTATATATAATATATAATATGCTATTCATTCAGTTCATTCATGTACTTATCTTATCTAGATATACAGACGCTCCTTCTATGCAGAAGATAATTGCGTCCACAGACCATGAGAGATGATCTGTTGGCAAGTGATGCAGCGGTCACAGGCCACGGCTATAGGGGTTCCACGCATTACCCCAGCCGCCTAACTATTGTCTAGTTAGGTACCCATTCGGAGCTGGGTGACTCGGGGACTCCTCAGGCCCCGAGAACAAATCCTCACCTTCGTGTGGATTCGAACTCGTGACCATCGGTATGACAGTCGAGAGCGCTACCTCTCGACCACCACGTCCCACGTCACACTTCAATGTGTGTTGATAGAATGACATAATTGTTTTAGCACTTAGTCTTTCCGCTGTAGCTATCATAAAATTCTCCGTTTGTAGTCTGTGACCCAAATAACTGAGAAAACCTGCATCGGTCTGACCCCAGAAGGAACAAGCGAGAAAAGGTTTCATTACTTGCCTCCCATTTCGTGCGACTAGACAACTCGAGGCGACTGCCGGCCGACTTTTACAATGTCTTCACATAGTCTCCCCTTCCTGCTAAGGAAGTCCGATAATAGTGTCCAGGGGAAGCAAGTATTAAGGACATCCTTGAAATCACGCGACTTTTCCGGGCGCTTCATGGAGTTCGTGGTTTTACTCACGCCATTGTTTGCTCTGTTTTTTTTTCTCCTTGTTTTCAAGTAACCTTAATTTCGACCATGGCCAGGGTTGATCGCGGTTCACTTTGGTCTGAGTGCCTTTTTGGCAGACAAGTTCAGGAGCGGAGACGCCAACTCTCTACATTATTGTCAGAGGCAGCTGCCAGGGAACACAAAGACATGAGACTCGCTCGATACATTTCAACAACACAGCTATCTCGAACATTGACACTTGTCTCGGGAAGATCTTTCACAACATTCAAACGTCAAAGTGCGCTGAACACAATGTTCACTTGTCATGAACACTTCTATATCTTAATGGCGACTTATCAAAATGCGGCATAGTCAGGCCCGCGGGCACCATGCGGCCCGGCAGACCGTTTTATAAGGCCCCAGAGAATGATCTTGATTATGTCTTACTTCAATTATCTCATAGTTCATATATTTCAGATACATTAATACTCAGTATTGTAGTGTTGCGTTTATTGAAAATAATGTTTTAATATCTTTCTTAAATAAATAACTTAAACTAATTTGCTTTAATCACTATTCCATTTATTGTGAGGTAACGCAACTAAAGCTCAGGTTCTGGCGGTTTCCTCGGGTTTTATAATACAGAAACATTTTTAGACTTTTAAATGATGTAACATCAGGGAAAACGTTGCCCTTTAAAATCATAGTTAAGGTATATAGATTCGTGCGTAGAAGATCAACTTAAGGACCGTACACAAATGACGTCATGGGATTTTAGCCGATTTTTAACCCCCCCCCCTTTTCCCATTTTCCTCGACACACGTCGTCTCAAAATATTAGACCACCTCCAATATGACGTCACAAAGATTTCCCCGCCTCATAACATCCGTATTTTCTATTTGAAAATGAGTGTTTTTCAAGTAACTTTATTGACCTTTGAGTAGAAATTTACTGTAAGGCAGCATTCTGATATCTTAACACACGTAAAGCTATCAAGAACGTAATGAAGTAAATTGCTAATAATCAAATATTAATATTGAACTTTTATTTAAAGTTGTGCATTTTGTTTTGAATGTCACAGTTCTAAAAATCCCCAAACCCTCTTCACACATCGTCACAAATGTGTAAATACGTCCCCTTAGGTGCGTGACGTCATTCATGGACTGACCATGATTATATATGCGAACTTGCATTTTGGAGCTCACAAATATTAAGTTTAATGTTTGTGTGTATACAAACTGATGTTCGCTTGCAGTTCTTTAAATTTCAAGCTTTTTCGGCGAACAATAGACAGATTTTTTTTTTTACGAACTGTGAAGAATTAGTTAAGTCATATTAAGTGTACAAATATAGGAAATGGTTCAGTAAATGTTAATGTTGTATCGTATTTTAGATACAGTTAATTATAAATGTATCACATATTTAATATAATTTTCAAATTTTAATCATACTTCATTGTACCTAGTGAGATTTTACCGATTCTGTATTTGTATATTATTGGGTATCGGCGCTAGCAGACCACTGATATATCAATGTGGCGCTCGTGCCAAATTGTTTACCAACTCCCGGACTAACCAATAGTGTTACTTAACATCTTATCTTATCTTATCTTATCTTATCTTATTATATATGTTACAGACATTCCTTCTGTACAGAAGATTATTGCATCCTACGTATTTCTATGGTTTGTGTTTAGTCCTGTATTCTTACTAGAGTTTTAAATGATGATAAAGTGTTGGCTTTCCTGGTTTCTTCAGGCAACCCATTCCACACCCGAATACCGGACGGAAAGAAAGAAAACTTGTATGTGTTTGTTCTTGCATATGGAATAAGAAAGGTGTTTTTATCTTTATGTCTATCTGAGGGTTGTATTAAGTTATTTTTGTGTTGTATTTCTAAATTAGAATTAATTGCCTTATGTTTAATTACTAATTTACTCTTGGTTCTTCTATCCTCTAGTGTTTCAAGGTTTAATGATTTAACTAATGGTGTTACTCTTGTCACTTTTGAATATTCTCCAGTAACGATTCTTTTCATGGTGAGACTGGTCAAAACAGTCTGGCTTTTATTGAATGCTTAAAACACTTCTGACTGTATAGTGTACAGATCCCTCTATTGTGAGATCAGAAGATCTTTACTCATTGTCATTAAAAAAAAAAACAAAGACGCAGGGAATGCACACAAAAAATTCAACAAAATAAATTTCAACAAAAAACTTCACCAAAAGCTCTCACTTGAAAGACGCACCACGCGCACACAAAAGAAAAACAAAATTCATGCATCAATTTTGCATGTCATTAATAATCTCATCAAATTGTGACAACACGTTTTAAGACATTACATTCCTGGCGGGTCTTCATTTCTTTCTTTTCTCACGGTAAATCTCTAATAGTTCTATTGTTATTTGAGGAAATTTTGTTTTTCCGCCCGACCGACTCCAAACCCATCTCAGACAGACAAATGTTAGGGGACATTTTGCTAATCTGAACTGTGTGCACTAAAAAAAAAAACACTTTATAAACAGAAGGTCCCTCTGGTGACCTACCCCGTCTCTTAGGTGACCTGTGCGTATAATCTGATAGTTCTGAGTGTCTTAAATTTAACTGGTAACATATTGTGGGTCACATAGACCTGGCATGTTGTTATAGTTCATTATAAACTTTAATTCTTTTTGTTATGATTGACTTAAATATTTAGCCAATAACGAAGTCAATTTAAAAAAAAAAAAAACATTAATCTTGGCGAGCCAAAAAGTGAGTTGGAATAATTTATTTATTAAAATCATATTCGAAATCATGAATATTTTTTTACGAGTATTCTTTCTGGTTAAAGCAGACACAATTTGAAACTTGTAATTGTAACTACGGGTAATTATCAATTTGATCTGGGCACTGAGGGTGGGGGTGAGGGTGGAAGGCGATCTCTAAGGACACGTTGACATTAGGGAGATTCATGTTTTCTCGTTGAATGTTCCAGTTTCGTTGTTATTCTCGTTTCTCATTTTTGAATCAGTTTTAAAAATTGTAAAAATTGTTGTTTTTTTTTAACTTAATAGATGTTTGCTTTGAATTCGAAAAAACCTTTAACTTTTCTTTTTAAACTCACAGCAGAGAAAATGATTTGGTTTCAGATTTTTGCCCCTTACAAAGAAAATATAATTTTTTTATAATTTTTATTTATTTTTTTTTAAACCCAGAAAACCTGGTATTTTAGGAAATTTTGTGTTCTTGATCCAAGTATTATTCAAACCATTTGGTTTTTGTTACTAATAACATCACAAAAAGAATTGAGATTTTCGCCAAAAGCAAAATCCCGAAAGAGCTGCAATCACAAACAAAGTGAAGGGTAAATTAATGATTGGAGACGCAAGCGTTTACTGGGGTTTGCGTTAAGATTAAAACAAGCAAAAGAATATGACGTCATTTAATCCTGAAGAAAGTCTACCAGCACTTTAGATTAAAGTGTAAATAAACACAATCAGAAACAGAAAACAAATTAAAAAAAAAATGTTTGCTCCCTCTCATTACTTCATGCAATAAACAGGAGTTGACATCTATCTTGTGCTAATTCCAAGAAAATGACGTCAGCGATATCGCATTTTAAAAAATTGTATGTTAAAATATCTGAATAGATATTACAATATTATGCCATTAAGAAAAAAGTTGTGTGTTTTTTAGACAGGGCATGTCATTGTGTTTTAGTTGCATGGCTGGAATAAATTCGTCAAAGAAATTGAGACTTGTTTAAAAAAGGATGCATTTAAATTACTGATGTCGATTTGGCTCAATGTAATATAATAACAACAACATCTATCTTCATATATTCCAAAATTAGGGGAATGCCCAAGCCCCTAAATGGGCTGTAGCGAACAGAAATGGATGGATGGATATTAAGCTTCATGAAAATTCACTGGCTTCCCCATCATAATGTTAAAATATATAATTTGTAGTTCAAACGCTAGCGTATTCGAACTATTTTAAAATTTGGAGCTTGGTGAGGCTAGCCCCAGGCGTGGTGAGACTAGCCCCAAGCGTTGTGAGGCTATCCCCAGGCGTGGTGAGGCTAGCCCTTAGCGTGGTGAGAGTAGCCCCAAGCGTTGTGAGGCTAGCCCCTAGCGTGGTGAGAGTAGCCCCAGGCGTGGTGAGGCTAGCCCCTAGCGTGGTGAGCCCAGCCCCAAGCGTGGTGAGGGTAGCCCCAAGCGTGGTGAGGCTAGCCCCATGCGTGGTGAGAGTACCCCCAAGCGTGATGAGAGTACCCCCAAGCGTGGTGAGAGTACCCCCAAGCGTGGTGAGAGTAGCTCCAGGCGGGGTGAGGCTATCCCCATGAGTGGTGAGGCTAGCCCTAGGCATGGTGAGGCTAGCACTAGGCGTGGTGATGCTAGCCCTAGGCGTGGTGAGGCTAGCACTAGGCGTGGTGAGGCTAGCCCTAGGCGTGGTGAGGCTAGCACTAGGCGTGGTGATGCTAGCCATAGGCGTGGTGAGGTTAGCCCAAGGCATGGTGAGGCTAGCCCCAAGCGTGGTGAGGCTAGCCCCAGGCGTGGTGAGGCTAACCCCAGGCGGAGGGGCCATTCTGTATTTAATGCCAGGTCCGCAAATTCTCTGTTTTTTTATGTAATTTGGCAACAACAAAATTTAACGAATGCTAGCAACTTTTAAAAAAATTAATGATTTGCCACTGTTAATCAACTAATCTTAGTGAGTTATAAGATTAAGTTTTTATTTTAAAATATGTTTGTCAAAGCAGTTAATTAGGTGTTTGGTAGAGTCTAGCTTTCTGTAATGGTGGAGTGTAGCATTCTGTAATTGTGGAGTGTAGCATTCTGTAATGGTGGAGTGTAGCATTCTATAATGGTGGAGTGTAATATTCTGTAGTTGTTGAGTGTAACATTCTGTAATGTCATTCGTTCTGTTTGCACGTCTCATGTGCCTGTGTTAATACATGTTAGTAATTAACAATTGCTCTACTTATTGTCGCTCGCGTGTGCCTATGTTAATACATGTGGAAATTACAATAAATTGAGCTACTTGTCGGTGTTGTGTGCCTTTGCTTTAAATTCTGCCTTATGTGTATAGAAAAACGTTGGAATTTGTGCTATATTTACTGTTAGCAAACATGTTAAAACCTATTCAGCCGCAGTGGACCCTGCGCTTTCATAGGCCCCGACTATTTTAATTTTCACTTATTATCCTTATTTATTAATTCCTATTCCCAGCTCCAACTGGGCCCTGCACAATCCGTTTCGCATTCTAAGCCTCATAGGGCCCCGCAATGGCTAAGACCGGCCCTTTAAGAGAGTATCTTCCATAATTTCATTATATTTCAGCGCTCGTACGCATTGTCGTCAAGGTGTTTGTTGCGTCTTTCATTTTCAAACTGATTGAAATGCATTATTTATTGAGAGAAAGGCTGCAAATAAGATATCAGTTAAGTTTCAAACTGATTGTTCCATTCGAATATTCGGGGAAAGTGTTCATCCATTGTAATAGTTTTTTTTTCCATCTAATACAACGCTAGTTGTATACCAAAGATACTAATATTGACAGTCTGAACTTAATTATTCAAACGTGAGCTTTCGGTTTTATATCGCTCTTTTTTCACATACGTTAACAAAAGCAATCTATTTCAAGTGTTGCCCGGTCTATTTTTATAATACCAAGAGATAATATTGACTTTACTGAAGGCTATAGAAAAAGTTGATTGAATAGTTGAACAAAGTGTATACAGCGTGAGATATTAAAGTCCAATTGACTCCCGCTTTTCGAGCTAAGAACCCAATACTGTTCAGCGGAGTCGTTTGTTGTACTCCGTTTTTTTTTTTTTTGACAAGCTTTACTTCTAAAGATTAATCGCCAAAAATGGTTCAAGCTCCGCCTAATTCTTGATCTAAATGTAAGACTGGAAATAAATATTGAATTTAAAGGCCAATTTCATAAAAATGAACTAAAACGTAGAAATAGTGTTTTGACTGCTAGTCTGAGAGTAAAGTCACGGTTGTACTTAAAAGTATTTTGGGGAACTTGGCAACTAAAATACTTACATATGTAAATGAGCAATATTTCAAGCGCTCTCAGCAACGAGAAGTGATTAAGTATTGCATTCAAGAGACGAGTGTGGAGATTTTAAAGAAAGTTTATGTAAACATGTTAAAGATAGTTTCATGGTTTAAACAAAAAAATCAATGTAAATTTTAAACCTAAAACCATACTGACAACAAAAATAAACTAATTATCCAACACATTTTTAAAGCAGTGTTGACGATAAGGGAATGTAACATTTTGATGTCTATGTTTACTGCGAGAGACGAAGCGCGGCACAAACTATAAGCAGGAGCCGTAGCCGTTCATCATGACACCAAGGGCTATCAGAGAATCTCAGCTGTTGCTTCTTGTTTCTCAACACTCTCTTACCGTCTCTGGCTCTTTAATTTACACTTGAAAGAATGGTTTGGTCAAAGGCGTCACTACTAGGGTTGGTGTCATCCGGGGCGGTAGCTCATGGTGTCACCCCATCTTCTTACCCCATATGACTCCTCTGAGTCTTGTAGTGCAAAATAATGGGAACATACAGAATTATAAATGTTGGAGTCACCCCTTAGGATGGTGTCACCCGGGGCGGCCCGCCCGCACCGCACCCCCTAGTGACGCCACTGGGTTTGATCTCGCGCTTAAATCAGTTCGGCCGTTCATACAATAATGACCACATTAATCGTCAGATTGGTCACTGTTCTGATTGTGTCTGTGAATTCGCAGACGGTCGATGAGATGTGAAATTTTGTCGTGGGTGGAGAGTTCTAGAACCTTGAATCTGTCGCCTAGGAAACTGTGATGCGTCATACGCGGGGTCCTGCAAATAACCGACTTAACAATGGCAGTCGCTGTCGTTTCTGTAACGTCCCTTTATTTGTCAGTAATATCGATGTACGCCATGTTAAGGGTTGTTCATAATCCGATTAGGTGACCAAGAAAGTCTGACCAGTGATAAATCTACGGGCTAATCCCATTTCCAAGAAAGTGCAGGCCATCTTTCTCGGACCAGATAACATTGGAGTTTATGGATGTGGCTAGACACAAAATTGTTGCACATGTAGTGGACATTGGGCAGTGGCTGCCTGTGGAATGGATTGGGTTACATTAAGCCCAGATGATGGTTTGATGGCTCTTGGTCTGTTTACAATCCTGTTATAACACAGGTTGGGGTGGTCATTTGGCAAAACCTAAGGTGAATCCTGTTCTGTTGACTTTTTAAAAATAGTAAATTACATTATCTATTGCAAAGTTCATTGAGATCAACTTAAGTGCACTGTATAGTAATATCATTCAGTGCACTGTGTAGTAATATCATTCAGTGCACTGTGTAGTAATATCATTCAGTGCACTGTGTATTAATATCATTCAGTGCACTGTCTAGTAAGATCATTTAGTGCACAATGTAGTAATATAATTCAGTGCACTGTGCAGTAATATCATTCAACGCACTGAGTCATAAAATAAAATTTTGCACTTCAAGTTCCTTTCATCTGCACATTTTCGTTCTTAACCTAAAATTAAAGTACAATTTTATTGAGTTAATATAACATGTAAAAAAACCTGATCTGAAGTATTTCAATTCGTTCTTTTCAGTACTCAATTACTTGTTGAAAGAAACTTCTGAAATACTAAAGGCACTAAAGTGACCATTCAAGGAAGATAATTAACATTTAAAATTAATATGCAAAATTAAACCTCATTCATTCTCTCCCCTCCCCTCCCTAAACTTGTCATTTTTCTGGTAATAAAAAGTATCATATGGACATGTCATGCAATATCCATTCAATGAACAATTCTTAAGCACTATTGTGTCTGAGCTCAATAACAATCATCATACACATGTTTAGAAACAATCTTAATTCAACGCTATTTTTATTCACTTTTCTCCCCTATTGTTTGTTGTCATGGAAATGATATGCTTGTTTCGATGCCATGGTGTAGAGCCTTTAATCGAATGAACGATTACGTGCAGACAGATCTTTACAACGCCATCATTTAATTGGGCGGCTAAATATGCGGTGGGCATCGTTGTGGGCAGTAATCGATTCTCGGTGAGTATGTTCCGGGAGGGAGAAAAAAACCCAGGGAGAGTGTGGAGGGAAAGAGATAGGAAAGAGCGGAGAGAAAGAATGAAAGTTACGCAGAATGAAAATGGTTTATTAAGCTTGAAAATATTTTGTCGTTATAATCTTTGTATATAATACTACGGTACTGTGGATTTACGTGACTAACTAACAAACGAAACGACCCATACCGTCTTAAGGATTATCCTTCCTTTACAATTAACTTTTCTCTTGGATGTCTTAATTTGGGGCGTTGTCTGTGTTTGATATAATCCTATATTTCTGATTTTTGTGATTTTCAAAAACATTTGAAGTTAGATTTTTTTAAGAGAGCTAGTTCTTCGATTAAGTTAGCAAATAATTGAGACACATTTAAATGAAAAGTTTTCATCGGTAACACATGATTGGCTTCAAAACCTCAGGTGTTTAAGGGTCTAAGGCCTAAGGTTTTGTTAAGAAAAAAAGAGAAAAAATGTAGGGCTGAGTAAATTAACGATTAATTTCTCGATTAATAGTTAAAAAATTTTACGATTAAATTATTTTAATGATTAATCGAATTGGCGACTGGGTAGCGAAGTCAATAGTGCGCTCGCCTCACAAGCTGAGGGGCGTGGGTCCAAGCCCACGAAAAGCCACTATAAAATGTTGTGCAATGACTAACGCTTAGAAAGTCCTCCGCTGACCTGGAGAGGGATAGGCGCCGCCAGTGTCTATTAAGCCCGATAATATTCTAATGGAAACATTAGAATCCTCTACGACCTCAATAAAAAGAGGTTATGGGACTAAAGAAAAAAAAATTAAAAAATCGAACAATCACAAATTATTGGAGGTCAACAAAAAAATTAATAATAAAAATGTCGACATACAAATAATAAATTTCCTGACGATTACACAAACATTTTGGTTTTTTAAACTATTGACTGACGGGAATGCTCAACCAACACTTCGCCTTCTTATCAAACCAAATAAAAAGCGTGTTAAGCTAATGGCGGTAATAAAGTCTAACTCCGAGAAAAAAATGGCGGCAGCTCTTGTGATGAATTACTGCGTTACAAAATAGAGATGAATGATCCTGAATCCATTAAACCTCTACAATGGTGGAAACTTAATGAACACCTACATCCGATAATTTCCTTGCCAAGACCGTTTTGTGCATCCAAGTTACCTCAGTTCGGTGAAAATGATTGTACAACTCGTTTGGTTATATTGTCAATAAAACCCGCTAAAAAAAAAGTAATACATTATGAACGCAAGGAGTGTGAGACAGATCGTGTAAACTCCAGAAATATTGCGTCTGGTAAGGAACCTCGGAGATATTTTCATGAATATGTTTGACAATGATAATGAAATGAGCAGCAGGTTATTCTCTTCATTAAAAAATTAACATAAATAAAATTAAAATAACTTATCTTAAAAAATCGTTTTGAAATGTGCAAGTAAACACAATCAAAAGCATGCACAATCAAAAGCATGCACAATCAAAAGCATGCACAATCACAAGCAGATACATTCACAAGCATACAAAATCACAAGCATGCACATTCACAAGCATACAAAATCACAAGCATGTACAATCACAAGCAGGTACAATCACAAGCATGAACAATCACAACCAGATACATTGACAAGCATGAACAATCACAACCAGATACATTGACAAGCATGTACAATCACAAGCATGAACAATCACAAGAATGTACAATCTCAAGCATGCACAATCACAAGCATGCACAATCACAAGCAGATACATTCACAAGCATACAAAATCACAAGCATAGGAAAAAACACGCACACAGCTCGGCGTCCGCTTCATTAACTAAAAAGAAGATAAGACAAATGTTGTTGAATATCTGTACCTATAAAAATAAGCAGGAAATAATCGGTCAAAATGACAGGAGAAAATGAGATTTTAAACGTGTGTATGTGTGCTAATATGTACGCCGTCTTGACACTTTAGCTCATCTTACTATATACTTTTTAAAAAAAAAGAAATTGAAAGTAGCAAAAGGGTTCGACTACTATGGGGGTGGGGGCGGGATTCAAGCTTCCACCAAAAAATATTAAAAATTATCTGATTGCAATGTTAATCGGTAAAGATAAGTCAATGGAAATGATATATAGTAATAATAATAATAATAATAATAATAATAATAATATAAAAAGAAAACTTTCTGACCATGAAGGCCTATGGGGCAGGTGAAGTAGTGTCCACAAGTCCCTTCGACTGCCCCCCCTCCACCTGTCACAAATCTCGGACCGCCCAACTTAAGTACGTCACACTTTCGGAAAAAAATCTTCTTTTTTTTTTAATTAACAAAATAATTAAAACTTAATATAGAACAGCATGACGTCACACATAGTTGAGCCCCCATGCCCCCCTGTCACAAACTCTCACAAACTGTCACACTTTCTTACACCCCCTACCGCCCTGGAGCATGATGAATTCAATGGACAGCCCCATAGACTTCAATTGCGCACTCAATGTAAAAAAAAATGTTTCTGATATTTATTGAAAGATTTTTTAATAAAATAAAACCAAGCAATCTAAATCTAGATGCTATACTGTTTCCTAAAATATCTTAAGTATTAAATTCTTCAGAATTTTATTTGAGGCTTTAAAAAAAATATGCTGTGCTTGAATGTGTCTCAGATTTTTCCTTTGAGCACAAATATATCTTAGTTTATTTTCTTAAAATGTTGAAGGAATAACAAAAAAGTTAGCAATGAAAATCTTGACGATGCCACTCCCCCCCCCCCCACACACATCCAGTAGTTTGAATTCCCGTAACACTTCTTCCTATACTTTTATCAATTAAAAAAAGTCAGCTTGATGGATGCTAACAAAAATAACCGATGTTGTCGCAAGTCTATTTATATGTAATGACTTGACAATCTTCTCATTTCAACGATTGATACTCCAAGCCGAGACCGTATGTCACTTAACGTCATGGTAAGCCAAGTCGAGACCGTATGTCACTTAACGTCATGGTAAGCCAAGCCGAGACCGTATGTCACTTAACGTCATGGTAAGCCAAGTCGAGACCGTATGTCACTTAACGTCATGGTAAGCCTTGCAACCGATCAACAAGGGAGTCAACACAAGAGATCGTTGTCCCTTGTAACAACAACAATAACAACAACAACAAGGTAGATGATACCCAAGGAGCCGGTGATGGAGAAAGAGCCCCATCGGGAGGATTGGGCGGAGGCGTGAGGAAAGTGTAAACAATGGCTCCGACTGGAAGTAAATCCATCCATGAAAGCTCAGCCCCCGAGGTGATCTGACGGAGCGCTTTGTACCATCGCTTTTCATCAGCTAGCAGCGCTGTGACTTCTTGCTCATGATGGTTGATTGTCGTGTCAGTAAGATATAGTGGGCGATCTGTTGCGTACACGACAGCAATCTACCTACAAAAACAACAACAACATTGGGCACATTTTTGTTCCATAAAGAAGATGCAAAGCAATTCTCTAGCTTATTCAAATGTAGAAAAAGAAAATAAGGAGATGGAACTGGTTGAAAGGAATACATCATATCTTCCAAGTGCATAGACTTCGCCGTATATCATGACGTAGGTTGTTGCCGTAAGAGATGTCAAGACACACGGGGATCATTCTTCTGACAGGAACAATTTATTGGTGACACTGACTACACTCAGGTTTGGCACTTCGTCTACAGCTGCAGTTTGTTTTTGACAAGTGTTGTCGGAAAGAAATTGCTCCCATTAAATCTGTTTATTCTGGGCGTTTCTTTCATTTATCAGAGCCCCCCCCCCCCCCACACACACAGATAAACTATTCGTTTTTCGCACCCTCCAGACTACGAGGTATTTATTTTGATAACTTGATGTATACGCATTGATAGTAATAGCTTCAACTTAAGAGAAGATCGATAACAAAAATTCCACTACAAAATTGTATTTACAAGACTTCACACAAAAGCGTTTCCGATTACTCCCTGAGTTTAGCTATATTGGAAATTGTTATTAGAATTTTATGTACCCGCCTGCCATACGTGGTCAGAGCATTATACACGAGACTTTTACAATAGTTAACTTTGCTGTTTAAAAGTAAACTTCGTGGTGTAATACATAGCCAGTAGAGGCAGACTAACATACATCAAATCTCAGATACTAACACACATTTAAGGATAAGATTCATAACACTCGCTTGATTACTGTTATCGTGATCTTCCTATTTTCCTATTCCTTAGGTAGTTTTCTTTCTTTTTCATAAGTACATATTGTCTGAATATAGACATAAATAATCATATTTATGTATATTTTAACCATTGGTCACCTTCCCATACACCATGATTCACCTTCTCATAACCATGATTCACCTTCCCATAACCATCATTCACCTTCCCATAACCATCATTCACCTTCCCATAACCATCAGTCACCTTCCCATAACCATCAGTCACCTTCCCATACACCATGATTCACCTTCCAATAACCATCAGTCACCTTCCCATAACCATCAGTCACCTTCCCATAACCATCAGTCACCTTCCCATACACCATGGTTCACCTTCCCATAACCATCAGTCACCTTCCCATACACCATGGTTGACCTTCCCATAACCATCAGTCACCTTCCCATAACCATCGGTCACCTTCCCATACACCATTGGTCACCTTCCCATACATCATTGGTCACCTTCACATACACCATCATTCACCGTCTCATACACCATCGGTCACCTTCTCATACACCATCGGTCACCTTCTCATACACCATCGGTCACCTTCTCATACACCATCGGTCACCTTCCCATAACCATCGGTTACCTTCTCATACACCATCATTCAACTTCACATACGCCATTGGTCACCTTCACATACATCATTAGTCACCTTCACATACACCATCAGTCACCTTCACATACACCATTAGTCACCTTCACATACATCATTGGTCACCTTCACATACACCATCATTCACCGTCTCATACACCATCGTTCACCTTCCCATAACCATCGGTCACCTTCTCATACACCATCATTCAACTTCACATACGCCATTGGTCACCTTCACATACATCATCGGTCACCTTCCCATACACCATTGGTCACCTTCACATACATCATCAGTCACCATCCCATACACCATCAGTCACCTTCCCATACACCATCAGCCACCTTTCCATACACCATTGGTCACCTTCACATACACCATCAGTCACCTTCCCATACACCATCAGTCACCTTCACATACACCATTAGTCACCTTCCCATACACCATCGTTCACTTTCCCATACACCATCAGTCACCTTCCCATACACCATTGGTCACCTTCACATACACCATCAGTCACCTTCCAATACACCATCGTTCACCTTCCCATACACCAATGGTCACCTTCACATACACCATTAGTCACCTTCACATACACAATTGGTCAACTTCCCATACACCATTTGTCACCTTCCCATACACCATTGGTCACCTTTCCATACACCTTCAGTCACCTTCACATACACAATTGGTCACCTTCCCATACACCATTGGTCACCTTCCCATACACCATTGGTCACCTTCACATACACCATCAGTCACCTTTCCATACACCATCATTCACCTTCCCATACACCACAGTCACCTTCCCATACACCATCGTTAACCTTCCCATACACCATCAGTCACCTTCCCATACACCATCATTCACCTTTCCATACACCATCAGTCACCTTCCCATACACCATCAGTCACCTTCCCATACACCATCAGTCACCTTCCCATACACCATCAGTCACCTTCCAATACACCATCAGTTACCTTCCCATACACCATCGGTCACCTTCCCATATACCATCATTCACCATCCCATACACCATAATCACCATCCCATAAACCATCAGTCACATTCCCTTACACCATCGGTCACCTTCCCATACACCATCGGTCACCTTCCCATACACCATCGGTCACCTTCCAATACACCATTGGTCACCTTCACATACACCATCAGTCACCTTTCCATACACCATCATTTACCTTCCCATACACCACAGTCACCTTCCCATACACCATCGTTAACCTTCCCATACACCATCAGTCACCTTCCCATACACCATCATTCACCTTTCCATACACCATCAGTCACCTTCCCATACACCATCAGTCACCTTCCCATACACCATCAGTCACCTTCCCATACACCATCAGTCACCTTCCAATACACCATCAGTTACCTTCCCATACACCATCGGTCACCTTCCCATATACCATCATTCACCATCCCATACACCATAATCACCATCCCATAAACCATCAGTCACATTCCCTTACACCATCGGTCACCTTCCCATACACCATAGGTCACCTTCCCATACACCATCGGTCACCTTCCCATACACCATCAGTCACCATCCCATACACCATCGGTCACTTTTGTGTTTCTAAAGGACGAACAACAAACGCCGTTTCCTCATCAAATGTTTTTGCCAGAAACAAATTATGCTGAACAGGGTAGTTCCACCCCACACACATTACCAGGCCAGGAAGTGTGGGCAGAGTGGGAGATGGTGACAGCTAAAGTTGTTTAGAAACTTAAAATCAACACCGTCCTGGTGTAAGCTTGCCCACTGCAGGAAAAACTCCGATAATGGTCCCAAATTACGTCTAATAGAACAAGCCTTTGGGCGTGTCCTGGGTGCTTTCAGACTAATGCTTGAGCCAGCGACGTTATATGAAATTATTGAATATCCCATAAGTAAATATTGAACGCAAGAATTAACGAGTACCTTTTCCACACTCTTAAATTCTACTTGTAAAAAAATAAATAACTTTCTCCAAAACTTCTTATTGACATGTGTCTTCTAAGCTGTGTTTACCCGTTCGTCAAGTGGACCTCAAAATTTATCCTACAAGTCTACAAAATATGAGCTGAAATCTTCTAGATTGATTTAAATTATGTTAAATTAATTATCTTCACAATCCTTTTTTGAAACAGCACGTTGGCCTTGACCTTGTTCATAAGATTGAGCATCTACCCCCACATATACCCTCCACACATATCCCCTCCCCATTTTCCGATTAAAAAATATAAATAAAAAAAAATTAAAGTCATGACTTTTTTCAAAGATTCACAGTAAAACATAAGCAATCAGAAAATCGTAATGAACTCCATAACAACCGGCTGAAAATGCCCCTCCAGCCCGCCTAAATTAAATTCTGGGAGGACAACACTGTTGTAAACAAAGTCAGGTGCATGTTATGGGAATGAAAAAACCTGTGTGTGTGTGGGGGGGGGGGGCTGCCAGGGGATGATAGTTAACTGTTTAAAATTCAAAAGCATGTATCGTTTGACACCACTGTTGTCTTCTCTGAGCATCAAATGCGCCATTTGCGTCACTCGGACCATGTGGGTTAATCTAATACGCATTTTAAAAAAAATATTTCATCCATTTAGTGCGCTGGTCGAGGATTATGCTCATAGATATGTATTAACTGTTGATTACATTAACTCCATCAATTAAGTTTTGTGTATGTTTACCAGCAATGGAGAGACCCGAACCATCAGATTATACATCGGACAGTTTGTTGTTTATGTTTACCATCTCTGGAGAGACCTGACCCGTCAATTTATTCATAGGACAGTTTGTTGTTGATCACGTTCAGCTTCACTATGGGCGTTGCCAACTTGAAACACCAGGTTTGGGGTTTTATCTGCTGATTTAACGTCGTTTCTCTTCCAGTCTTTCACCCACTAACACACACACATACGCATTCTCTCTCTCTCTCTGTGTCTTTGTCTCTCTCTGTTTCTTTTTCTGATCTATTTTCCCACACTGTATCTCTCTTTTCCAACTCTTACTTTAACACTGTTTTTTTCCTACTCTTTCAATAGTTTACTCTCTCTCTCTCTCTCTCTCTCTCTCTCTCTTTCTTCTCCCCCAACTGTTTTTTTTTTTTGCTATCTCTTTTCCTTATCATCTTTTCCCCTCTCATCTTTTTCTCCCTCTCGCCATATGGCCTGAAAATAAGTTCCAAGAAATATTTATTTAGGTAGTCGCCCTTGTTGCCACCCGTCAAAAATGTGTCCTACGTCCATTTGCCGCAAGATATTTGAAACACAAAAAAAGAAGTTAATTCTTTCTCTGAGTATGATGGAGAACATTTTAAAATCCTTTATTTTATTTTTGATGCCAACAATAATTTTTTAAAAACTCAAATTATCGAAATTTGAAATTACTGTGCAGTTTGCTGCCTTTGTATTAAATCAATTTCCTGTTGTTTGCATTTACTAAGATTAAAATAAAATTCAAGAGACCATGAAAAATAACGTCTTTAACTTAAAATTTAACATGGCAATTATCATCATCCTAGGCGCTACATGCCAAATAGGAACCTGGCATCCTCATAATCATCATCATCCTAGGCACTATAACCCACATAGGCTCCTGGCATGCTCATAATCATCATCATCCTAGGCACTACATCGCACGGTGTCTCAATCACTTTCCTCCAGTCAGACTGATGATATTGGCCTCTAGCCTCCTTGCTCAGACTCTCAGCAGCTAAAGGTCATTCTCCACCTCAACCAATTCATCTAATCCTTTATCAGCCTCTTTTAAGGCACTATAGCTGGTACCGGTGCTAACAACAAGTTTAGAAACAACCCTGTTAGGTCGTAATACGTACACTATGCTCATGACACGTTGTCAAAAGAAAAAAAAATCTTCCTTTGTAAAAATGTTTTCTAAATAAAATATAAATATTTGTCAACCCTTCTTTTGCCGTAGAATTTGTATCGATTTGTTTGTGTTAATAAAACGTCAACCAAAGCTTCTCCCTCATGTCTTTCTTTCCGGTACTTACACATTGTTTTTAGCCCCAGTGTTTTTCTATGTTCACTTGATTAATATTGGCTGTCAATCTCCTCTGTTGCTATATGGGCTGTTTGTGCACGATAGTAAACATACATACGAGCATAGCGTCTTGAGGCCCTTTTTATTGAAACGTATTAAAATGAGCCATTTCATACGTAATAATCTTCTGTATAAAAGGAGCGTCCCTTAAAGATAAGATTGATGGTCAGTTTATAGACTAGGGTTAGAGTTTTTTTTTTTTTTTTTTTTTTTTAAAGATAGTTTGTTTTAATCAGAAAGTGTTGGTGGGTGAGGTACGAAATAAAAATTATTATCAACAAATTGTTCAGAAAATATTTAATTTAAATAAATAATAATAAAATAGCAAGAACATAAAACGAATGACTCTCTCTAATGCCATCCTTTAAAGACACTCTATAATGACATTCTCAAATGACACTCGATTATGACACGCTAATAACACTCCCTAATGACACGCTTTAATGAGACTCTACTCTCTTGTGACACTCTCTACCGATACTCTCTAATCACACTCTCTACCGATACTCTCTAATCACACTCTCTACCGATACTCTCTAATCACACTCTCGAATGGCGAATGTTGGAAAGCGAATATACTGCAAGGATGAGTTAAGAAATCGGAATAAAACTAAAAGACGTTATATTTTTATGGAAATAGTAAACACCAATGTACGTGTATGTTTTACAATCAATAGAATACTTTTAAGTTTTAATAATTGTTGAGTATCGTTCACTACCTAAGCATCGGTAGATAAGAAAAAACTCTTCTTCTTAAGATATCAGTGCCAAAAGGTCGATCCATACATCAAGATTTTCCAGCAAAACTTAATTTGGTCATAACTTTCAAAATCTTTCTACATAGCTAAAAAAAAAAGAAATTATGACTTTGCCAAATAAAATAGTGCGTGACGCAATTTTCCATGGTTATTTGTACGGAAAATTTCATATGTAGACCGACCTTCATGAATCATTAGAGATGTAGCATGCAAACGTGTTTCATGAAATCACGGAAAGTTTGGTAAAGAAACAAGGGTAAACAAGTACGAAACAAAGAAGGTAAACATTATGAGTGCGAGAAAAAGTCACTAACAAACAAGAGAAATAAGGCTGTAAACAAGTACAGAGAGCCGGAGGAGAAATACGTTTAAAAAAATGACTTATGCTTCTAGTACTGACATACTTTGAAGTTTCTCTAATTCAAACGATGCACATGGTCCTTCAATAAAAATTTGTTCGTGTTGTTAAATATTTACCTACAAGGGAAACATTTTCTAAAACAGTTAAAAAATAAATTTAAAACAAAACAAACTTAACCCCAATATGTACCTAATATAACCCTCCACAAGCCCACTCTCACCCTCCACCAGCTCACTCTCACCCTCCACCAGCTCACTCTCACCCTCCACCACCTCACTCTCACCCTCCACCAGCTCACTCTCACCCTCCACCAGCCCACTCTCACCCTCCACCAGCTCACTCTCACCCTCCACCAGCTCACACTGGGTTTCATTGCTTTAAAAATATTATTGGATTTACAAACGTAAATAATAGTTATAAAAATAGATTAATTATATGGCCCCATATTTTCTGTACGCCAAACCCAAATGTGAATTAAAATTGTACATCAATCTCTCTTAAAAGAATAACTGTGAATACATGAATCAAATAAAATATTTTTAAAGCCTTAAAAACGCTTTAAAAAAAAATAATAACGAGTTTTTGTAAATAATTAAACGAATAAGTAAAAATAAGAGACATTTTAAAACGTTCTCATGTTAGACCGTGAAAGTGGTAGACCGCAAACATGTTATTTCAATCGATTGAAAAACCCGAATCAAGACCGGACTATTGATGAAACTCTGAATATATTTTGACCTTGTCCAGCAAAACAATTCTTCTCAGGGCCGACTACGTAAAAAGGTATTGTATATTGTATAAGTCTTGGATCTGACAGAGAGATCATTAATCACAACGTCTCTACACGCGCACTGTGAAATAATGTGTTCGCCAAGAGAATGTACTGTCCCTAATCCAATTCCCCAAATAACCAAGTCATATAAAACATTGCGGCCATGTTTAGCTGCTTACCAATGAGATTTGTGTGGTCTTTAAACTTTTATCTAGTCTGGTCAGGAGGTTGCAGCAGGAACACAATTTTTTTTAAAGATGGGAAAGCACATGTGATACACTGACCATTGGTCAATGTTTGTTTTAAAGCTCTTAAGACCACTGCGTGATCATATTCCATTACCCGTAGCAGAAAATGGCGTTTGGAGGGGGAGGGTTTGGGATTGAAACGTACGTGGGTAGTAGTAGAGGCGGGCGGGTTGGGGGTGTAAAGGGGTGTTGGATCCGTCTCAGGCAAGGGGGAATAATTGGAAAATTTAGTGCGTTGGTTTGTTTAGTGTTACGGCTATTGGAGTAGAGCCCCGCGGAGGTCCTGAGATAATTGTGTGACAAGAAGGATGGCTTAACGATCAGCTGTGAGTCTGTGACGTGCTCGGATGAGGAGGGAGTGGATGAGGGGGAGATATAATTGTCGTGAGAACCTTTAGGGCCTTGTTGTGCTGTTGCCTATGCTAAGAGTGCTCATGCAAATTTATGAGATCTTAAAATAGAGCCCTTGTTTATATTTATTTATTATTTTTGTCTCGTCCATTTTGTACGGTTGTTGTTTTACTACAACCGTTGACTGGACTGGAAGAGCGCTTTGAAAACTTATTAATGTGAAGGTCTTATTTACGTGAGACTGATTCTGTATAACATTCAGCGTCCTAACAGCGACTTTTTTAAGTCAAGTGATGCGATTCCAGCATAGCGTTCACGGAAATGACGATCCTCTTCAACTGACGCCAGAAATTGGATGTATCCACGCGTTGCATGCTGGGACACTGTCTGGTGGCCGCTGTTTGTGTGTCCCATTCTATGGGGGAGAGCGTATTAATCTCACGTAAGGTTATCTCCCCTTCCCTTGACCGGTTATCAAAAACACATTACAGAAGGATACAGGATGTTGCTGCTGATTGGTTATTAGACTTCTTCTTCTTCTTCTTCGTTCTCAATATTGAATATTGAGTTTTGCGTGCCACGAGTTTTGCGCCAATGGGCCCGTGGTCTCCGACTTCAGCCTGCTGTAATTTCTGGATTTGCTTCCATAGCCTTTGGTCAGCCAAGACCATCTGCAAGGCAACAGTTGTTTTTTGGCTAGTGATGCAGCGTTCACATGCCACAGCTAAGGGTTCCACGCATTACCCCGCCGCTTTTCACCCATTTGGAGCTGGGTGGAACTCGGGGACGCCCTAGGCCCCGGGAACAAGTCCCTTATTAGACAAGAAACAAAAAAATTTCAGATATCTATTTTTAATCTAAAGAAACTCCATGTATATTGGGACCAGTTTCGTCATTAATAAGGAAGGAGCAGAATTTCTTTTTTAATGTTTAGTATTTCACGAACGAGTGATGTTCATCGTTATGTTACACATATATATTAAATTCACACCAAGAAGTATATGTACTAAAATGTATCCGGCATCCTTCCGTCTCGCGAGACGATGGTGCATCACCGTTGGGTTGGGTTGCATTTCCTCGAGTGACTGTGCAGTCCTATCCTTGAGTGACAGTCTTTGCCACAGTTTTTACACACGAGTTCTGTGCTTCCAAATGTTTTGGCCTTTCTCCTAGCTCTTCTGTCTGCAGCCTCCTCCATTCTTCGCTCCTCGGCTACTATCACGCCCTCTTTGACAACTGTGCGCCACGTAGATCGGTCTTCTGCCTTACACTCCCAGTCACTTGTATGTATTTTGGCTGCTTTCATGTCCCTTTGACAGACATCTTTAAATCGCAAGCGTGGGCGACCTGTTTTCCTCTTTCCTGAAGCAAGTTCACCATATAGGAGGTCCTTGGGGATGCGGCCGGGGCTCATTCTTTTGACATGTCCTAGCCACCTCAGGCGTCTTTCACTAAGAATTGAGAACATGATTTGGGTATTGGCACGCGTTAGTACCTCACTATTAGGTACTTTTTCTTGCCATTTAATACCAAGGATGCGGCGCAAGCATCTCAAATGGAAGCTGTTAAGTTTACGCTCTTGTGATGTATAAGTGGTCCATGTCTCGCTCCCATATAGTAGTGTACTGATGACACAGGCTCGATAGACGCACAGTTTGGTTTTCTCCGTTAGCTTGGTGTTTTGCCAGACCCGCTTATTTAGTTTAGCCATTGTTGCGGCTGCCTTGCCAATTCTGCTGTTTATTTCTTCTTCAATGGACAGTGTATTGGAGACCTTGGATCCCAAGTAGGTGAAGCTGTCCACAACCTCCAAGTTTTCATTATCGATATTTATGGTAGGAGGAGGTCGAGTGTCTTGGGCCATGATGTTTGTCTTTTTCAAGCTGATTTGCAGACCAAATTCTTTGCAGGCATTGGAGAAGCTTGACACGAGTTGTTGCAAACCAGATTCTGTATGTGCTGTTAGTGCCGCATCATCCGCAAATAGTAGCTCTCGAATTAGGACATCCGTCGTTTTGGTCTTGGCTCGGAGGCGGGCAGTGTTGAAAAGTCCTCCATCAGCTCTGGTATGTAACCAGATTCCCTCACTGCTATCCTTGAATGCGTATCGAAGAAGTACAGAGAAGAATATTGCGAAGAGTGTTGGTGCGAGTACACAACCTTGTTTAACTCCGCTGCTGACAGGGAAGGCCTCTGACTTAGCTCCATCGAACTGTACTGTGCCAAGCATATTTTCATGGAACTGTCTGATGATGGCAAGTAGGTGAGGGGGACATCCAATTTTTGCCAGTATTTGGAATAGCCCGTTGCGACTGACTAAGTCGAAGGCTTTTGTAAGGTCCACAAATGCAATGTATAGTGGCATCTGCTGCTCTCTGCATTTTTCCTGGAGCTGTCGTATGGAGAACACCATGTCTATGGTAGACCGACCGGACCGGAAACCACACTGAGATTCTGGATAGACGCGGGATGCTAGGCTTTGTAAACGTTTTAGTATAACGCGGGCAAAGGTCTTTCCTACAATACTAAGGAGTGAAATGCCGCGATAATTATTGCAATCACTCCTATCACCTTTGTTTTTATATAGTGTCACTATATTTGCATCCTTTAGGTCTTGGGGGATGTAGCCCAGTTCCCAGCAGAGGGACAGAATCTCGTGCAATGGTTGGAGTAAAGCTGTCTTGCCACTCTTTAGAACCTCTGGTGGTATTCCATCATTCCCAGGCGCTTTTCCACAAGCTAGACTGTCAATTGCTTTGCTCAGCTCTTCCTGTGTGGGCACGACATCAAGTTCTTCCATGAGTCGCATATCTGGGATGTCATCTAGAGCGGTGCTGGAGACTGTGGTAACTGTTGAATACAATTCCAGATAATGCTCAACCCACCGTTTTAGCTGTGCTGCCTGGTCTTGAATAATTTCTCCATTTTTGGACTTTAGGGGAGCAGCTTTTGACGTCAAGGGGCCCGTTGCCTTTTTGATGTTTTCGTACATGACTTTTGCATTGCCCATGTCTGCAGCTGATTGTATACTGGAACAGAGCTTAAGCCAGTAGGTATTGACACATTTACGTGCAACCTTTTGGGCAAGAGACTTAGCTGTTTTTAAAGCATGCAAATTGTCAGGTGTAGGCTTTTCCTTGTAAGCCATAAGAGCTTTCCTTTTTGCTTCAGTGACGGGTTTCATCTCGTCACAATGTTCATCAAACCAGTCCGTGTTTTTGTGAGATTGTTTGCCAAAGGCTTGTATTGCGGATGTATAGATTGTGTCTCTCAGTTGCGTCCATTTGGAGTCAATGGTGACGCATGGGGACATCTTTGAGAGACTTTCCTTCACCTAAAATGTACATTTACACTAAACCATAACATGGCTTACGAGAAATCTGGGTAACCCATGCGGATATTACTTTAAGCTGCGCGGCCTCGGAGATATCTGAACTATGCCACGTTGCAGTTTAGAATTTCCAAGCAGCATATTTTTTACTTTTAATTTTTTAAATTTTAATTTATTTTTTTTTAAATTGATGGTTTGCAATTTTGGTCACGAATTTTTTTTTTATTTTGCACATTGTCCAAAGAAACTTTGATAGATCATTGGTTAAGAGCGATGGTCAAAGACATGAATATAATACAGGGATATGTCACTGGTATATGATACATAAATATAATACAGGGATATGTCGCAGGGTTATGATACATAAATATAATACAGGGATATGTCACTGGTATATGATACATAAATATAATACAGGGATATGTCACTGGTATATGATACATAAATATAATACAGGGATATGTCGCAGGGTTATGATACATAAATATAACGTATATGATACATAAATATAATACAAGGATATGTCGCGGGTATATGATACATAAATATAATACAAGGATATGTCGCAGGTATATGATACATTAATATAATACAAGGATATGTCGCTGGTAGGCCTGTCAACGGGTACCCGGGACCCGGGTACCCGTTGCCGATCAATTACCCGGGTAGTAAAATGGCCCCCGGGTACCCGTGAAAATGTTACTGCAATATCTTTACCACTGTATTTAAAATGTGGCTCTTCTGTGTTCAAATTTCGGCTCGAGAATAATTTATCAAATTAAAACTTTTCTTTTGAAATAAATACGGTGAAATGCGTATTAAGATGAAAATGCTTAAAAAGATATAATCTACGTGTTAAAGGGAAACAAAACACAGTCCCGACAAACTAGAAAGTATTTTGATATTTTTTTTCCAGGAACATGAAACAAAAATCATTTAAAACAAAAAAAGGTTTTAGTTCTTTAAATTGTTCAAGTAAGGAAAATAGAACTAGAACACAACACCAATAACTACTATTAACTAGGAAGGGCTAGAGATGACCTTCGCATTGGCTTTGAAATACGCCGCTCAGCGTTGATAGCGATCGAGCAAGTCGATGCCCCCCCCCATACCGACACACACGTGTCTCCACTCCTATCTCCACCAAATACTTTTTAAAAAATATTTCAATTGTTGAATGATTTTCACTATAAAAACACAAATACATGGTGGGGTGGGGTCTGTTCACTCAGTAGAACAAAATAGGACACAAGAGTGATAACTAGGATTGGCTAGAAATGACCTTGGCTTTGAAATACGCCGCTCATCGTTGCGATTGAGACGCGCCAATTTATTTTATCTACCCTCCCCCCCACTAACATATGTCTCCAATCCCATCCCCAACATACTTTAAAAGAAATAAACATCTGCTATATTCTGGGGGGAGGGGGGGTTAAATTTTTTTTAAAAATTTTATTTATTATTTCATATTTGAATCATTGAATATCTTTACTGTATTACAAAAATAAATACTGGGGGATGGGTCCATTAAGTAGGGGCAAGTCCTGAAAAGTTTAGTTAATTAAAACAGTTGTTATCTACAGCTATGAACTAGAAATAACCCGCCATATCATCATACAACCCCACCCCTCCCCCCGCTCAAAAAACCTTAGCACCCCTTTGCTCACTGTTTTTACACCACTGTACTACAGTAGTATTTCAATGTCATCTTTTTACAATCGTTCACTCATTACATCAAAATTTGCATTTCCACAATAAACAAAGCAGTAAAAGGCTAATAGTAGTAGGCTAATAGCGGGCATATTATAGAAAAATTTGAGGCCTTTCGAACGGGTAACCCGGGTACCCGTTCAAAGTTTTGACGGGTACCCGGGCAGCATTTTCAACAATATTGACAGCCCTAGTCGCTGGTATATGATTCATAAATATAATACAAGGATATGTCGCAGGTATATGATACATAAATGTAATACAGGGATATGTCGCAGGTATGTGATACATAAATATAATACAGGGATATGTCGCAGGGTTATGATACATGAATATAATACTGGGATATGTCGCAGGTATATGATACATAAATATAATACAGGGATATGTCGCATGTATATGATACATAAATATAATACAGGGATATGTCGCAGGTAAATGATACATAAATATAATACAGGAATATGTCACATGTATATGATACATAAATATAATACAGGGATATGTCGCAGGTATATGATACATAAATATAATACAGGGATATGTCGCAGGTATATGATACATAAATAAAATACAGGGATATGTCGCAGGTATACGATACATAAATATAATATAGGGATCTGTCGCAGATACATTAATATTACATGAATATAACTCAGGGATATTTCGCTGGTATATGATACATAAATATAATACAGGGATCTGTCGCAGGTATATGAAAGATGAATATAACCTAATACAGGGATATGTCACAGGTATATGAAAGATAAATATTATACAGGGATAGTTCGCTGGTATATGATACATGCATAAATAATAAATGACATAAAACAAGAGTATTATACAGGACTGGGATTAATGTGGCTTGTCCCCCTGCAAATTCTGTTTTATAACACTGAAAGATACCTGATATTTAAAATAGATGGCATAGTCTTATAATGTTCTAATTTTCTTCTTCTCAATAATATTGTGTGTGCGTTGACGTTCTCAGTATTTTGCCGAGGGTACAATTAACTAAAATCTGTGCGTAAACCAAACTTTTTTTCAAGTTCAATCCTGGCCTTTACAAAAGTGATACCTCATCAAATCAAGATATTGATAAGATAATTTGTGGAGTATACTGAAATTTGCCTTCTCACAATGAGAACTTCTCGTGTTTTCGTTCTTTCTCTTTAATTGTCCTAAATCCTGATCATTCATTTGTCTCCTAATTCAAAGCTCAAATAACCTACTCTCGTTAATTTCTTCTTGCTCACTAGTTTATGGTGGTTGTTTTATCCTCTATTACAGAAAAGTCAGTTTGGCACAAATATGATTATTTTAGCACCCGGTTTGTTGGCAGATCTTTAAAAATAAAAAATCCGTCGAGTTCCTCATTGTTTTAAAATTTAGAAACGATATAAAGATATAAATCCGAAATCCATTCTATGAATAGAATATTATTAAAAGAAATAGATTTCAGCGAAATTTCTGCCAAAATATTAGCAGCATATCGAATAAATCTAGTACAAGTAAAAGAAACAATTTCCATGTCTTTAAAAAAATTCTTTTACGAGTTTATAAATTGTTTTTAAAAAAATGTGAGAGAACAACGAAACGGCTCATTTGTGCTTCAATATCGTAGAGAAGAAAACCAGTCGATTTAATACTCAGCTTGAAATGAACTAGTAGACAATGTTTGAATTTGGGGTTGGATTAAACACACCTTATCATTGAAACATTAGAAATGCTTGTCAAAAATGGCATCGTCATGTTTAATTCGTTGGCCACAAAATCATATCTTCTCCACCAACATCTTCAAAAAGCGCTTGGATTCAGTTAGTTCCTAAATGTGAAGTTGAAAACTTATACGGTTTCTTAAGACAAAAGAATTGTTTTATTTGAGCTTACTTTGTGTTATTGAAGCATAGTCTAGGTTTTTTTGTACCCCAGCATTGGTCTCTTTGTAATTATAAGATGCGTGATCTGATTTTTTTAATAAAAAAAAAAAAAAAAAAAAAAAAAAAAAAC
>MUZC01000458.1:6036-35920 GCA_002072015.1 Radix auricularia | reverse complement strand
CTCTCTCTCTCTCTCTCTCTCTCTCTCTCTCTCTCACTCTCTCTCTCTCTATCTCTCTCTCTCTCTCTCTCTCTCTCTCTCTATCTCTCTCTCTCTCTCTCTCTCTCTCTCTCTATCTCTCTCTCTCTCTCTCTCTCTCTCTCTCTATCTCTCTCTCTCTCTCTCTCTCTCTCTCTCTATCTCTCTCTCTCTCTCTCTCTCTCTCTCTCTATCTCTCTCTCTCTCTCTCTCTCTCTCCCACACGCACATCTCATATAAACACAGTGCACACAAGGGGTTGATGAAACTCATCTCCAGTTGTTCCATCTTTGTAAGGCAAACAATAAGAAATCCCTTGTGGTGAGTGCTCGCACGCGCGTCTCTCGCGTACACCAAACAGCGGCGGGACAATGAGAGTGGGGGACAATTAACCTCATCAAACAGGGGAGAGCAGCACGGTCAAGGCATCAATGGTGCTGGGGCCTTATTTACAATCATTGGCTGTGGTGTAACTACAATCATGGGCTGTGGTGTAACTACAATCATGGGCCGTGGTGTAACTACAATCATGGGCTGTGGTGTAACTACAATCAGGGGCTATGGTGTAACTACAATCATGGCCGTGAGATAACTACAATCATGGGCCGTGGTGTAACTACAATCATGGGCCGTGGTGTAACTACAATCACGGGCTGTGGTGTAGCTACAATCATTGGCCGTGGTGTAGCTACAATCATTGGCCGTGGTGTAACTACAATCATAGATCGTGATGTAACTACAATAACGGTCCGTGGTGTAACTACAATCACGGTCCGTGGTTTAACTACAATCATAGGCAATGGTGTAACTACAATCATGGGCCGTGGTGTAACTACAATCATGGCCGTTGTGTAACTACAATCTTGGACCGCTGTCTAAAAATGTTTTTCAAGGCGACTTTAAAAATATTGGCGATAGTTAATGGACATTTAACGCACTGAGCGGTTCATTTCCATATGTTAAGTACATCAGCTGAAATTGCCATTTTTTAAAGTCTATTTTACAGTATCAAATCTATACTTACCCGCTTTTATAAACCTGTCAAATGGGAAGGAAGCATAACTTAGTGGCAATTACATTTACTAAGTTTATAGCTGAGCATTTGGAAAAAAAAAATCAAACTGTAAGTAAATAGTGAAGGATCGTTCCTCCACACAAACTTGTCTTGTATCTGACAGTTTGAGATGACTGAAATCAGGATCTACGGAAATTATCTTTTTATTATTATTATTTAATTTGACAACATTCAGACTGGTCATTTAATATCAGTCTAATCTGAGCTTGCTAGAACTTTCAATATCAAATGTAAAGTAAGGAATCGACATGGATAATGAACAAAATACGCATGCTGCGACAGAGATAAATGCTAAATTTTTCAAGAATGATTTTTGGGTACACTTCAATAAACAACTTAATAACAAGCTTGTATTATGTAAATATTAATATAATTATATATACACACACACACACACACACACGCACACACACGCACACACACGCACACACACGCACACACACACACACACACACACACACACACAAAAGCATGTATACACTCTGAAAATGACCATAACACCAACATCTATTGTAATACAGAATGGTTTCATTAATTATTTTTCTTTCCTAAACTTTTCACCTGTCTTTCCAACTCTGCTCAACTGTCACTTTTATTAAAATGATTAAACAAAATCAAGTAATCTACTTGATATCAATGACGCATTTCTCGGGTATCTAAGGGTGACCAGAGGAAGACCTTACGAATCGCTACATTAATACGGCAACTAACTACAAATTACAGTTTCACGAGCGTCAACAGACATAAAATTATTGCACAGCCTGTTCACCCATCCACCACCACACCCCACATTCTGACAACGCCGTTCATCCCCCCACCCCACCGTGTTTTTAGGGGTGTTTTACTCTCTAATACCAACTGTCCAGGCTTTTTTCCCCGCTGATCCCTCCCAAAACAGCTCGGGAGAAATTTGAATCTTTCATTCAAGCCTTATGCAAATGCCTCATCGGCGGAGAAATCAGCTCTGACCAGCTATTGACCGTTTACCATTTCAGTAGCCATCTGGCGCCCCCTGAGTTTTTAAGGTTAGGAACTCACGGGCCCAATGTTGCCGTTTGTGATTGTTACGATATCGCCTTGCCTGCCTCGTTTCATTGTCGTGTTATCCTCTCTGATCTGTAACCTCATCATCCTAATACTTGTCATACCGGTGGGTTGGTTTTTTTTTAAAATATCTTTTCATCTTTTTTGTTTTTATATTTAAATTTTCAAGTGTTGAATATTGGAAAGTTTCGTAAGCGTTCGTTCTGGTTAGAGTTGTGTCTGTTTAGAGTTGTGTCTGGTTAGAGCTGTGTCTGGTTAGAGTTGTGTCTGTTTAGAGTTGTGTCTGGTTAGAGTTGTGTCTGGTTAGAGTTGTGTCTAATTATAGAGTTGTGTCTGGTTAGAGCTGTGTCTGGTTAGATCTGTGTCTAATTATAGAGTTGTGTCTGGTTAGAGCTGTGTCTGGTTAGATCTGTGTCTAATTATAGAGTTGTGTCTGGTTAGAGTTGTGTCTGGTTAGATCTGTGTCTAATTATAGAGTTTTGTCTGGTTAGAGTTGTGTCCGGTTACATCTGTGTCTAATTATAGAGTTGTGTCTGGTTAGAGTTGTGTCTGGTTAGAGTTGTGTCTGGTTAGATCTGTGTCTAATTATAGAGTTGTGTCTGGTTAGAGCTGTGTCTGGTTAGATCTGTGTCTAATTATAGAGTTGTGTCTGGTTAGAGCTGTGTCTGGTTAGAGCTGTGTCTAATTATGGAGTTGTGTCTGGCTAGAGTTGTGTCTGGTTAGAGTTGTGTCTGGTTAGATATGTGTCTAATTATAGAGTTGTGTCTGGTTAGAGTTGTGTCTGGTTAGAGCTGTGTCTGTTTAGAGCTGTGTCTAATTATAGAGTTGTGTCTGGTTAGAGTTGTGTCTGGTTAGAGTTGTGTCTGGTTAGAGTTGTGTCTGGTTAGAGTTGTGTCTGGTTAGAGTTGTGTCTGGTTAGATATGTGTCTAATTATAGAGTTGTGTCTGGTTAGAGTTGTGTCTGGTTAGAGCTGTGTCTGGTTAGATCTGTGTCTAATTATAGAGTTGTTTCTGGTTAGAGTTGTGTCTGGTTAAAGCTGTGTCTGGTTAGATCTGTGTCTAATTATAGAGTTGTGTCTGGTTAGAGTTGTGTCTGGTTAGAGCTGTGTCTGGTTAGATCTATGTCTAATTATAGAGTTGTTTCTGGTTAGAGTTGTGTCTGGTTAGAGTTGTGTCTGGTTAGAGTTGTGTCTGGTTAGAGTTGTATCTGTTTAGAGTTGTGTCTGGTTGAGTTGTGTCTGATTAGAGTTTGTCTGGTGTATCTGAGGACGAGAATAAAACATCAAAGTCTGTGTATACAACAAATAAACAAGTTTATTTCTAAATTGAAATGTTGCTATTGGTAATATAGGGTGGTCATCAGGATTGATGAGGGTTATGTAGGACAGTGAGGGTCAAGAAAGCCTGATGAAAACAGTGATTGGTTGTTGTGGACAGTACACGTAATTAGGACAGTAAAGTACAGCATGAACCGTGAAGACATGGGTTGAACGCGTTTGTCAGTGTTGGTTGTTTGGATAAGGGTGGGTAGTAGTAGACAATAGAAATTATGAGGACACGTGTGGACGATAATGGACAGCAGCCCTAAGGTGTCTAAGGTGTGGACAGCAGAACTAAGGTGTGGACAGCAGAACTAAGGTGTGGACTGCAGAACTAAGGTGTGGACCGTAGAAATAAGGTGTGGACAGTAGAACAAAGGTGTGGACAGCAGAACTAAGGTGTGGACAGTAGAACAAAGGTGTGGACAGCAGAACTAAGGTGTGGGCAGCAGAGCTAAGATGAGGACAGTAGGACTAAGGTGTGGACAGTAGAACTAAGGTTTGGACAGTAGGACTAAGGTGAGGACAGTAGAACTAAGGTGAGGACAGTAGAACTAAGGTGAGGACAAGAGAACTAAGGTGAGGACAGCAGGTTTAATGGCACAGCGAGTGAAAAATTGTCATGTTTAGGACAAACATCTACAATATCTTAGAGCTTTATAAAATTTCGTGTCTAGATTTTGTCCACATTTGCCAAATCAACACCCACAAATAGCACAACATACTTCTCAATGGCGAAGCGAGTAAATTTGAGTGAAGCTGTATATTTGTTCAATACTATTTTTTTTCGTTTCATATCTTAGATTATAGCTTTTGAAGAATTCAGTCGAAGAAATAGAAATATCAACTTACTTTATAATTCATTTTGAATTTTACTTAACCAAATTTCAACAACAGAGAAATTTAAACTTCGGAAACTAAGCTTGACCTCAGAATTCTCTTTTTGGGGAAGAAAACTATTGAGTCATCAATAAGACCAAGCCTAATACAAAACAAAAACTGTTACGAAGAGTTTTATATCACAAAGCAGTTACACGTTCGTCTCAAGTGGAACAGTAGGGCTACATGCATGAAAACACTCTGAG
This sequence comes from Radix auricularia, assembly GCA_002072015.1. NCBI lineage: Eukaryota > Metazoa > Mollusca > Gastropoda > Lymnaeidae > Radix > Radix auricularia. The sequence goes on along the minus strand of MUZC01000458.1, from coordinate 31,379 downwards.
CCAGTCACATCGCTGCATCACTTTCCAAAACACATACAACTCCATTTCTCTGACCACACCATGCAGCGTGTCCCCGAAAACCTCATGCACAGAATGATCCTCATCGCCTTTACCAAAAAAAAAAAAAATGTGCTTCCCCGTGTCCCTGGTTTGTTTTGAAAACTTTGTTATTTCCCTACCCTTGCCCCAACCAAAGGCAAAAAAAAAAAAAAGAAAAGAACAGATAAATAAATAAATAAAACTCTCATGACGTGACTCCTCAATGGCGTCTTCCGGTTGAAGGTTGTAGCAATAACAATCAGATGGGACGCTTTTTAGACGGGTCCACGTCTTCCCATCCCAAGTCCCGCCGTCCCGGGACCGGACCCGGGGACCAGCAGTCGTGACGTTTTCAAGGAACACCCCGGCCAGAGGAGTATCCAGCCGGATTTCACAAATAAAACTAAATGAATTGCGGGCAAGATTGTGTTATTTCGCCAGCTCTTTGGTTAATTACGAGATGGATCAGGCCAGGGGGGGGGACCATCGACTTGACAGGGAGCCGGGAATGAAGAGCACGGAGACTTTACTGGAGCTTTGCACTAGATACTGGGGGTTAAAGGAAAGGCTTTTCTCATTGGGCGCGGTGCTTTGTGACCCCCAGAGGTCGCGGTACGTTTCTCGTGTGTTTTAAAATCGGTTTAGCCAAGTACTTTACTTGTTCTTTATGAATAGAAACGGCAGGGGTGATTTAAAAATGACAAATAATTGTAAATTTTATCTTGCGGTTTTCAAACAGATTTTTTTATACAGCATCTTTCAACCGTCTTGATAGATATTTTTGGATTTATATCGATCACTTTACTTTGCCCCAGCAAAAGATTCCTGTGCTCTTTTCACACTTGATCGAGGAAATATTATTTCGTAAGGACTTAAATTAATATAGATATAGTCTAACAATTATTACACAAATTACAAAATTCCATACTAAATTTTATTTATTAAAAGAGACTTTTCAATACGTACATCAATATATTTATCTATCTATCTATCTATCTATCTATCTATCTATCTATCTATCTATCTATCTATCTATCTATCTATCTATCTATCTATTTATATCTATCTATCTTATCTTAGATATACAGACGCTCCTTCTATGCAGAAGATAATTGCGTCCACAAACCATGACAGATGATCTGTTGGCAAGTGATGTAGCGGTCACAGGCCACGGCTATCTATCTATCTATCTATCTATCATTATTTCTTTATGTATTAATATACTTAGTTTTTGTGGTAAAAATGTACAAAAAAGTTTCGAGCTAGCCCCAATAAAACTTGTTCAAATATTCCCGACGACAAATTCGTATTTCAAACGTTCAACATTCATTCCAGCCTTCGTCTCATTTCACATGTTGATCTGTAGAAACAGAAAACCCAATCGCTGGGAACACAAACCCAATAGTCGGGAACACAAACCAAATAGCCGGGAACAAATCAGATTTCACGGGGTGTACAAATACGTCTTCTAGCGGGGCGCGCCCCCATCTGCTTGTTGTCCTTGAATCTCCGCGTGCCGCTAATTCGTTCTGAGCGATGAGACGGACCGATTAGCGCCCCTTACAGTTGTACATTATCCAATTTGTCTAAGACGGCAAAGCATGGGAGGATATGTGAGTGGGTCGGGAGAGGGGAGGTTGGACATGAGGGCTTTTTAAATCTGAACTCTTTCTTTTTTTTTCCCAAAGTCAGTCCATCGAAAAAAAAAATTAAGGCTAAAATTGTCAGCAAGTTTCTAAAACCAACCTAAGCAGTTACCCTGGAATGGGTTTTCTGTGTTTTTGTATGCATCCTCATTGCATTTCGTGGTTTGGACATGATGGACAAGCCACGCTTCATTGATAAGCTTATAAAGCTAACATTACAATTGTGTCCTTCCAACCATGTTGGTAGTTGACATTTACAGCCTAAAAAACTTTTTTTGTGTGTGTGTATTTAAACTGATAATGTTTTATTTTGTTTCAAGGGGCTCCTGCATGGACGATTTAAATGCCATTTAGACTATTTTAATCAAGTTCATTTTGACGTTTGCACGCTTTGTACTTTTATGATAATTTATTAAAGAGTGTATTGAACAATTTTAAATGTATTGAATGGTTGTATTTTACAATTTTAAATGTTTAGAATCCGGTAACAACTTTTCAATGCTGTGTTAAATTTTTCAGTTTATTGTCGCTAAAACTTCACCTTCCAATTACCATACAGAAAATGGGGAAATTTTTTGATAGCTCTAGGTTTCAGTTGTAAATATTGTTTTAAAAAAACAAAAAAACACCATTTTCAAAGCTTTAGAATCTCAAAGAAACTGTAAATAAAAGCTAATTAAAGGCTAATTTGCCATCATAAATAAAGTCCCTTTTAAATCTGTTCCCAGCCATTTATAAATAAATACAATCAATAGTCAACAAGTACGAAATAAAATCTTAACTCAATCATAAATACTGGGTTACAAGATAAAATAATTATTAAATATTCTTTTAAGTTAAGGCAGGAAGACGTGACATTTAAACTTGCAGCTTGCAATAGATCTGAAATACCTTCCTGTGGTCAAAGTACTCTCTAAGGTTCGATGGTCCAAGAGCAAAGTGAAAAGAACTCGTGTGCAAATTTGCACTGCCATGCATCCATTTTTATTTAGCTGCATGTGTGGTAATTTTAAGCTGCTGCGCAGTCTCAGTCAGATATCTGCAGGGCCGCATAGCCGCGCAGCTTAAAGGGAATATTGCTAATGATACACCAACGACTTTTTTTAAAGTTGACACTAGTTTGTCCATTTGAGTTGTGTTGCGAAGAGGCATAGACATTTTTTCTTCTCTTTAATATGACAATGCCTGGCTGCTTTTAATATGACCATGACTGGCTGCTTTTAATATGACAATGACTGGCTGCTTTTAATATGACAATGACTGGCTGCTTTTAATATGACAATGACTGGCTGCTCCAACGAAGACGTTAACATCCCAGTCTGTCTGACTCGACTCTTCCATGCGGCTAATTAGACACTTTACAATTTTTATGTCAACATGAGAACAATCGAAGACATCCTACGAAAAAAAATATTTTGAAACTCTGTCTGTGACAAACAAAAAGTCTGTCTGTGACGACTCCAAAACGTGAGCGTCATCTCCGCTCACAGCCATGAATAGCGGCGATAGCTCGCACAGGCGGGGGAACGGATTAGGGCACACATAAATCAAAAGGACCATTTGTCTCAGGCGAGCCCCCGATCGGCCATCAATTGGCGATTTGAAGCGTATTTAGATGGGCATTACACGCCCCAATCTCGGGCCGCAGCACCGGGGGGACCTACACTAGGGACCCTCCGGGAACCGTGGAACTGGGAACCATTGTCACCAAACTCATTTCCTCGTTTGCTCATCTCGGGAGGCAAGTGGGAAGGATAAATTCTGGAAGACGAAAACGAGGCCGTTGGCAGAGCTTTCCGCCCCCTCCCTCCCCCCGCCTTAGATGTCCTTCTCAGGGATGATAATAAAAAAAAAACTCTCACTGGTCGCTCGCTCTCCCTTAGCGCTGAGTTTCCATAACGGGTGAAAGTGAGAAGACACGACAGTGGGGTCAATTTGGGGAATCGGGATTTCCAAAGCTCTGTTCATTTGATGCCGAACAGTGCACCGCATGAACTTTGGGGTGTAATTCGCCGTTAATGAACGCCCCATAGAAAAGCACAAACGGAATCATAACGTTATGAATGGCTTGGACGTTGCGTTGGGCTCTGTGTCTCTGGATTATAAAGCAAGTGATTCACACTTTAATTAGAATTTTCGTCGCTCTGCACCGCAGTTTATTAGAGCCACATTTGAAGGTACTACCCCGAAAGGGATATCCTCGCGCTGTGCAGATTTGGTGCGCATCTGGTTTCAGTAATTGCATTTAAAATTGTCTCTGTAAATAACTTAATGTCTTCATTTTTCAGGGGAATCAGTCTTCCGTGATGGTCATTTCTTTTTTTTTCTCATCTAATAAAAGAATTATCACATAAAAAAAGATATGTTTTAGACGACTTTTTTACTACCCTTATTATTTATATTTGGAGGGTGTGTCTTTCAACGGAATGAGTACATTTGTATTTATATTTCTTTTTTTTTTAATACGTCACCGTTATAATCTGCTTTACATCTGCCAGTCCATTATCAGAACTGACAAACCTTTCTCAGCTAGGAAGGGATGGGTGAAAATGGTCTTTTTACACAGCAGATTTTCAGCTTCGCAGTTTTAATTCAATACAAACCGTTATCTCATTTTTAAGTTGTCAGAAAAATTATAATTCCTGAATAGCTGTAGCACTAAGTCACACTATGTGATGTCTTGTATTTAGAAAAATAATTTAGTTGATTGATTTTTAAGACAAACTAGATACTTAATGAACAGTAAAAAGAAAATTAAAAAATAAAATAATAAAAAAAAATTTTAAAAAAAACTAACACAAAGTATATACCTAATACTTAAACGGTACATTATTGAGTAATATTAAGACATTATATATACCTAAGATACTATATATAATTAAAACATAATTCCAGCCTAAGACATAATGAATATGAAATAAGATATACAATCAGTTTAAAAATTTTGCTTTGATTTTTAATTTCCGTTTACTTTATATCCATCGTGGAATCGGGATTGTATCGGGAAACGTTATATTTATCGAGAAGTGAATATTTTAAGTTCTTAGCCATTAAGTTGGACCAGCATCATAAAGATATTTTCTTCCCAGTGAACACAGCTTTATCGGTTTATCGGTCAGCCATTAAGGTCCCCGACATCTCCCCCGCCCCTACAACTGGCCCAGTTGATGTAGGGATAAGCCCTGGGTCGCTGACCAGTCTAACCTCGGGCATCACTCCTCGATTGACCACAATAAATAGTCATTGGCATTTTGATCTGTGTGACCTCGCCCACCTCTACCCAAGCCTCGTCCGGTAAGGTGGACCCACGGACTTCATACCAGCTTTGATTGTTGCTTAAAGCCGATAGTGGGGGCTTCGTTCTTACTCCGGAAATTGACGTCATCAGGGTCAGCAAGATACAAATGTAACCGTGAAACGTTTAGATGGTCAATTATAGATGTAGAAGTTGAGTTCTGTAGCTTTGAATCATCAAACAGACCGGTATCAGATTAATAACACGCGGTCCGCATAGAGCAATGGCAAAATGTAGAGAAACATTGATGAATTTGGCATGTTTTTACTGATGCAAAATTCCAAGAAACAGTGTATAAATAAGCAAGTAAAAATCAAAAATATATACAGATCAAACATCTTATGTTAAATACAAATATATAAACTCTTGTGCATGAATACGGCAAGTCGGGCATATTTCAAATTCATGATTTATCCTGTTTGACAAAGTTACAACTCGCATTACTAATTATTTAAAAAAATATGCGTTGATTTACTTATCAAAGATAGAGTGCCGCTCTATGTGAAATTAAGAGTGTCTATGAATATGAAGGAATAACCCTGCAATAGGCATTGTCTTATAATGGTGGCAACTATTAAATAGAAATAAATTGAGAAGGAAGTATGTTATCAGCTATTTGTTGATTATTCGTTAATTTTAGACAGTTTATTGGACTTAAACAAGAAGAACCTGGTTCGTTAGTTTACTGTGCTAACAATTTTGAGAACATATTGATACTTCTGGAATTAGGCTTAAAATCATTGTTCAACTTATATATGGAGACTATAAATAGAACATACAATGAGTTATGACGTTTCCCTGTCTTAGAAATGACAAGCCCCACTGAAGTGTCGTGTGCATTATCATTATGGTAAAGCTCCTGACTTCCTCGACTTTTGATCACTAAACAAAGAAAAAGTGGCGATTAGCACCTTTTCTATCATTACGGTGCCTTTCCTACAGTGTATATCTTCTGTTGGCATGGGTAACTTAATTTTAATGCTAGCCCTTCATCACACAGTAACATATTGAAGTTCAAGCAAAAGCAGCTACTGCATTCATTCATAGTGCATGGGAATCTATTTCAAACTACAAGAAATACATTTGTTTGCAGTTCGTTTACAATGGCTTCCGATCCTCCTTATACATTTCACTTGTAGACTATATATTAGAAGTGGACTTAACGTATCTCCATTAAACATCCATAAAGTACTGAGAATGATGTTGAATGTATTAAATACTCGAATGCTTCAACAGCAAACAAACTTTTTTTTTCGGCGTTGTCCGCCCTTCTGCGACGTATATTGTGTATCGTTTGCATTTCAAACAAATCAAATATAAGAAAGTTTGTTTTTTTGTTGTTTAAATTAGAAAAAAACAATAGTACTTTTATAATTTTCAAAATCACCAGCAAATGAAAAACGTAGCTAAATGGAATTTTAAAATATTTTGGTTACTATTTTTTATGTGTATTTTTATGTGCTCGCTGCTATGGGTACATCGCCAATAAATCTAAATAATTTTCAAATGATTTCAATTAAACAACTATAAAAAAAGACATTTAAATACCAACATTAATTAGTTTTTTTTTTAAACTTCTAAAAGAAACTGACATGAAAGCAAGTGGAAATCGAAATATGGTGCTTAAAGCCGTATGGCAATTTTATGCCTTACACAAAGAAATCTTTTTCTGTGTGTGCGTGTGTGTGTGTGTATGTGTGTGTGTATATATATGTGTGTGTATATATGTGTGTGTGCGTGTGTATGAGCGTGTGTATATATGAATGTGTGTTTGGGTGCAGATAGAGGTTCCAAGACTCCGCTGGCTTCCCTTTGTGCCCGAGATCTCAATTTATCTGCTAAATACATCTCTTTATTCTAGAAATCTCCTGGAATAGGCCAGCTTGACCCCGGAGGTTAACCGCCGTAATATCACGCACTCGGGCCGTCTGGTCGTGCTTGCACAACTCCGCTAACAGGAGCCCGGCCTTCTGAGGACATAAAGAGGCTGGATGTCATACACGAGGGTGCTGGATATAGGGGTCCTCACGAGGGTGCTGGATAAAGGGGTCCTCACGAGGGTCCTGAATAAAGGGGTCCTCACGAGGGTGCTGGATAAAGGGGTCCTCATGGGGGTGCTGGATAAAGGGTCCTCACGAGGGTGCTGGATAAAGGGGTCCTCACGAGGGTGCTGGATAAAAGGGTCCTCACGAGGGTGCTGGATAAAGGGGTCCTCACGAGGGTGCTGGATAAAAGGATCCTCACGAGGGTGCTGGATAAAGGGGTCCTCACGAGGGTGCTGGATAAAGGGGTCCTCACGGGGGTGCTGGATAAAGGGGTCCTCATACTTGAAACGATGGTAGCAATCTCTGTTGTCCTTTCTACTTATGAATTCTATATTTTTCAACACATCTATTTGTGTATTGTGTGTCATCCATGTTCATTTCTAGGGCTTTTAAAATTATATCAACTCAATTTCGTGGTATTTTTCAAAAATTATTTTATTTAAAAAGCAATTATTATTATTTGCCTATTTACTTGAATACACTCTCCAATATAATCTCCTATACAATCTCCTACAAAATCTCCTATACAATCTCCTATATAATCTTTACACAATCTTCTATAGTTTCCTATACAATCTCATATACAATCTTCTATACAATCTTCTATACAATCTCCTATACCAATTCCTATACAATCTCCTATACCATCTTCTATACAATCTCCTATACAATCTCAATACAATCACCTATTTAATCTCCTATACAATCTCTATACAATCTCCTACACAATCTATATAAAATATCCTTTACTATCACCTATATAATCTCCTATATAATTTTCTATATAATATGCTATACAATCTCCTATACAATCTCCTATACAATCTCCTAAATAAAATCCTAAATAATTTCCTATATAATATCCTATACAATCTGCTATACAATATCCTATACAATCTCCTATACAATCTCATATACAATCTCCTATAAAATCTACTATATAATATCTTGTAGTAGGTTAAAAAAAATCACACACAGAAAGTCTTAAAATCTTAACATTTTTACAAATATTTTCCAGACAATTTCGATTGACTATCCGGAGGGGGCGTGGTTGTCGAGTGGTAGCGCATTGGTAGACTTTGTGCTGACCACGCAATCCCTAGCTAGTAGGCCGTGGCTAACATTGGTAGACTTAGTGCTGACCACGCAATCCCTAGCTAGTAAGCCGTGGCTAACATTGGTAGACCTTGTGCTGACCACGCAATCCCTAGCTAGTAGGCCGTGGCTAACATTGGTAGACCTTGTGCTGACCACGCAATCCCTAGCTAGTAAGCCGTGGCTAACATTGGTAGACCTTGTGCTGACCACGCAATCCCTAGCTAGTAAGCCGTGGCTAACAAAAACCTGTGAACTCTACTTCACCACTCTCCCCCCCCCCCCTCAATAGGCCATCATTGGGGACTTTACTTACTTTAAATGTTTCGGGGGCATATGGAAGAAAGAATTCAATGAGAAATTTGAAGAAATTTTGATTGATATTTAACGTTATGATAGCGATTCCAATTTTTAAAATGATCACGACATAAGTTGAATTAAAGACACCATGCACACACTGACGAAAAATCTGGAGTTTCATTTTGATTTCACTATGTCGAAACAACAAGCGATTAGTAGCACACTTAGACCGTTTTAAGAGATTTGGAGGAAAAAAGGGGAGGGGGGAGTATTTAACGTGCGTCCAAAGCAGTTTACTACATAAATGTTAAATTGCAATCTGGCAACACAATCTGGACTATAGGCCTATCTCTACCGTCGCATCACCTTACTCTATGCTAATGTGGCCAGACGTATGCGATCATAAACTCTAAATCAACCGGGGGGCACTCTCGCTGGCAATTCATTTTGTTAAAAATAGCTGCGTACAAATAACCTTTAATCCTGACCCCCACCCCCACCCACTGCCTTTCACCTGCCTCCAGGTAAGGCATAAACCTGATCGCCATCTCGTCCCGAGATCACCTATTTCTATGTTTATATGCTAGTGTTGACTATAATTTGTAGCAATATGTATATGTCGTCAGAAGATAGGTTTACTGTGACGCTCGGAGAATGTGAATGACAAGAGTATTTATTAAGAAAGTCCTTGTACTACAAAGACGCCAAAGGAGATATGTGACATTGATAGGTCGTATTCAATGTTGTTTCTGCTGAAAATCATTATTTATTAAACAAATTAGCTTGGAGCCTATCCACGCTACTAAACTGTCTTCAGACCTGAGTTAATAAGAAGTCTATTTCATTTACTGCTGACTTCACGACGCAACAACCGCCTATTGTCCTATGACTACATAATTTTAACTACAAGAAATATTGTGGAGATATCCGAATCCGGCCAAATTATTGAGTTTCGGTAAATATTTTTAAAAAAGACATATCCGGCCACCCGCTATTTAGCACATTAAGTTCTCCATATCATCAGTCCCATATCTTAGCACATTAAGTTCTACATACCATCAGTCCCAGATACTAGCACATTAAGTTCTACATACCATCAGTCCCAGATACTAGCACATTAAGTTCTCCATATCATCAGTCCCAGATACTAGCACATTAAGTTCTCCATATCATCAATCCCAGATACTAGCACATTAAGTTCTACATACCATCAGTCCCAGATATTGGCACATAAAGTTCTACACATCATCAGCCTCAGACAGCACATAAAGTTCTACACATCATCAGCCTCAGACAGCACATAAAGTTCTACACATCATCAGCCTCAGACAGCACATAAAGTTCTACACATCATCAGCCTCAGACAGCACATTAAGTTCTACACATCATCAGCCTTAGACAGCACATTAAGTTCTACACATCATCAGCCTCAGACAGCACATTAAGTTCTCATACCATCAGTCCCAAATATTAGCACATAAAGTTCTACACAAAGGGTCGGACTTTGAGTTTTTCGGCAGCCTCTATAAGCTCCTACCATTGTACCGAATACAGATGAGCTCTAAAGCAGCTGATGGACGTTGGCAAGAAAAGAAAAGCCGATCGGTCCCAACATGTGAGTGTGTCCTTCTGTTTTAGTTGATATACTTGAGAATCGTCGTTCTTCATGTTATCTCGGTAACACTACTTAGCGTTAAGTCGAGCCGAATTAGCTGTTGACATTCAAGAGAAAGGGAAATCGTAGTGAAATTATTATCTCAACATATTTCATATATTCTCGTTGTACATTGGGGCTTCTAGCGAAATATATATCAATAATTAATTTAATCTTCTATCCTGTTCTGAAATGTTAAATAATAAAAAAAAAAATTATTAAATATCTTAATTTTAACTTTATAAAAATAGTTTTCTTTTTTACAACTGACAAACTATTTAATTTAGAAGAACTTGCATGTTCACCGTGTCAATATCCACTTGTCTTATGTCCAACAACTAATGCTTTTATTTTTTGTATAACTATTAAAAGAGCAGTGGTCACATAGCCCGTTGTTGCCCTGAGAGATCCAATGCCGAAACTTTCCTTCTCTTTTGGCTCGTTTTGCTCGAGGCCATCATAGGTCGTCATATTGAGGCCCGCAGCTGAGCCGACTCGCATCCTATCAATGACATTGAGAAATTAGGACACAGGGAAGCGGAGATGCAATGAAGATAAACTCGGCCGGTACTTCAGCGTCCGCCGACCACGAATGCCAGAATTGCTAATGCGACGTCCAATTGCCCCCCGACCGCCGTGATACGATGAGAATCGGCCAGAGACTCGGCTATTTCTATGATAATACAAATGTACCCAGGTTTTTGTTTTTGGTTTGTTTTTTTTCCCTAGAAGTTTAATCTGACACATTCTGGGAATTTTTCAAGTGAGCTGAAAGTGGTTTTGTACGGTTATTATTTTTCTACGTTTTTCTTGCACTCGATAAATGTCTAATATTTACATATATAGATGTCTATTAAAAAAATTAAAAACTCTGTAGAATTGTTTACAGTGTGGAAATATAAAGTACCAGCCAATGAACACTTTTGAATAGTTACATATAGAATGGCGCAGTGAATGTGTTTTTAAAAATATCGTTTTTAAATAATACTTTTATGTTTTAAACGAATTCTTTGGATTGCAGATATTTGGTACCCCCCCCCCACACACACACAAATAAAAAATAAAATATAAAAAAACAGGAAAAAAAACGTAAATTGTTGAGTTATGAGCATATGCTAAGTTTCTTTTTTTTAAAAATATTTTTACATGCAATTTGGAAAAAAGAGGTTTCAATATTTTTAATATTTTGAAGCGGTTTGCTAAAAAACAACAACAACAAAAAACAACAACAACAACAACAAAACTTAATATAAATAGCGTTACAAAAATAGAAAATAAAAATACAATATTTTTTTAAATTAATTGATACAATGAATGTATCCGCTCATTTTAATAATATAGATTTCATAGCACGAATATAAAAATCGGTACTAACAAGAGTAATGGTGACGAAGCCGTTTTATATGGCGGGCATACGAAGTCCCGCGGCCCATGGCGAGGTACCGGCCGGGATCTCCTTGATAAAACAGCGTTCTAATTGCGCGATTTTCCGAGCGACCGGCATTTGATTAACCCGGGATAATTCGGTGTCACTGGTCGTCGGTTTGTTGCCATAGCAGGCCCCGCTTTCTGCTTAAGTTAGCGCCGTAATGAATGGTATAACAACAATCGAACGTCCGTATCTCTTTACCCTGACCACCCCAGACTTGTACACAGACTTCCCAGGGCGGTGTCTTCAACCTTGGTTCTGTTGTTACCCTGTCTCTGGAGCCCGTACTCTGCCCGAGTTAATATAATTATACCTCTGGCGGGCAAGCGGCACTGCATTAGAAAGAAATCTGCCTTAATCAACAGTCTTCGGAGGGGGAAGCCGACAGTAAGTCTCCAGATTTCTTGATACCGGAAGCAGCTTCATGAAACGGAGAGTTCCTCGCCCCTAATCGCGTGGCGCTCAAATAGATTCGACATCTAAATAGAGGAGACTAGAGCCACAATCACTCCTGCGCCTTAAACGTACTAAACTCTCAACAAGTGTACGATGGGGCGGAGAGAGAATATTTTCTAAATATCTCTTGTTTGGTTTGGAGGGGGGGGCGGGGGCGTCTTGCGTCACATCATGGTTTGTTCTGGTCGTGAAGAGAATTTAAAAGGAAGGGATCAACCATCGGGAGTTTCATTAATAGGGCGTACTCCTGGTCCGTTTAGTTGATTCTCGCGTGATGTCGAAATTTTGAAGGTGCACCATGTAATCCAATATTCTGTTCTTTTTTTTCTACCATATTGAAGTAGTGGATGGATCAAGTCTTATCGTCTGCTAGGGTTCTCCGATGAATTACATCAACTCAAGCGGAGATAACTTCATGCATGAGATGAAGACGCGGTTCTCGTTTCTTATTTTATGCATAACTCAGGATAAAATTATTCTTAATGTGGGTGTAAAATGTGACTATTTAAAATAGATTACCTTATAAACATAAACGGACATGAATATTCTTTACAGTAATTGAAATATGGAAAAAAATAATTAACATTATGTGTGCATTTGGACATGTAAACTTCAGTATGTGAATTTACATACGTGTTCAAAATATGGATTTTAAATTAATTTTTCCATGAAGTCGCTTTCAATTTGAACACACACACAAAAAAAAAAAAAAAAAAAAAAAAAAAACATTTAACAAAAATGAATCGCAGGTGTATTTTGCTGTTCAAACAAGAGTGCATCTCACCTGTACTAGGTAAGTACCTGTATTATTCATTGTTTCAACTTCAAGCTCTTCTTGCTCTCTTAAAACAATCGACAGTCACAATAGTGCATACAAAATTTTACACTGTGTGTTTACATAGTAATATAGTAAGTACCCTTTATTTTCATTTACCGGTATATATCATTATATCATGTGTTGGTTGTCCCTGACTATAACCCAATTTGTCTATAGTCAATAAAGTAGAATCGACATAAACATTCCAAATTGTCTGCCCTTTGTTGTTGTTTTTTTTTTACTGATGTACCTAAATCAGAGGCGCCCAAGCATGTTGCTAAAAGGTCATACACCTTGAAGGAAAACTGTGAAGGGGGCGAGTTAAGGTGATAAATAAAATTTTATTTTTAATACTGCGTTACAATTTTTAAATTTATGTATATATATATCAATATACATAATTTGATATGTATGTCTGTCACGTCCGTCTGTCCCGTCCGTGACGCTACTAATTTCAGAAAGCAGCGCACCAAGAAAATACTCAATAAATATATATAATTTGCAATTTATGTCCTTATGACGCTACTAATTTTAGAAACCAGCGCATCAAAAATGATTCGTTTCGAGCGTCCGCATAAAATAGTTAAATGTGGAAGTAAATGAATAAAACAAAAATTAATAAAATAAATGAAAGTTTTATATTACTCTAGTAGACCTGTCGTGCGTTGCATCCATGAATAAATTTAATGAAACCAATGAATTATGTGTTTTAAAAATATTATCTCAGAAACCTACCGGCAATGGGCAAAAAAGTTCAAATTTCATAGCAAACGGACGAATAAATTTATAATTAAAAAGCTCAGAAAAGAACAAACGATATAAAGGGTCCGGCTCCAATATGAGTGATAATTTAATTTTTTACTGCCATTGTACTCATGCCATATTGCTCAATTCCTTCTCCGTGTGACGCCATGTAGGGCCTGGGCCTGCCTAACGACCTCCTTCCACTCAGGCCTTATCAAAGCCTTTCTTCTCCAATATTGGATGCCCAGTTCTAGATCTTTCTCTACATCATCCATCCATCTAAGTCTATGGCTTCTTTGGAGCCGTTTTCCTCTTGGGTTTTGGTGGTGTACCCTCTTTACTTCTCTATCATTTGACATTCATTCTAGGTGTCCTGCCCAGTGCAGTCCACCCTTTTTATTTTCTGCAACTATTGTTGTATCCTGATATAGACTGTATAGTTCATTGTTGGTTCTTATCCTCCTTCTAAATTCATCTGTTGGTCCATATATTTTCCTGAGAACTTTCCTCTCCCTAGTATTTAATAGGTTTTCCGCAGTTTTCTTTAAGTTCCATATTGGTCAATATCGTGTAAAATTGATTGGGGATTTAAATTATTAACGTGCAGTAAAAAAAAAAAAAAGTAGGGTCCCCCTGCCCCGAGGGAATGAACATTAGGAGTTCATTGCCCGATTGTAATGAGATATTGACTCTTAAGTTTTTAAATACTAAGATGGGGGCTAAATAGCGAAGTCAATAGAGCGCTCTCCCCACAGGCTGATAGGCGTAGGATCTAGCCAACGTAAGCCCAAATAAAAATGTTCATGGGTGGCTAATGTTAAAAAGAGGAGATGGGCACCGCCAAGGTCTACCAAGCCCCGAGAAAGTTGAATGGTAACATTAGAACCCCCAACAACCACGAGGTTATGAGACTAATACATATTTTTTAAAGAGATGGGCAAGATCCATTAATTTTCTCAGTAACTTGCGCAAACACTAATTTTCATATAGCTAATATAAAAAAATGGCTTTTAGGGACCCTTGGGCAAATTCACTGCAAGACGTCAATTTAAAAAAACATGTTCATTTTAATTCAGTTTCAACTTGAATATATTCCGCAAGATTGCTAAAAATTGAATGAGGAAAATAGTTTAAACATATACGAAAAGAAAGGGGGAAAAGGAAATTATAAGTTTAGTGCCCTATAGCCTTTTAATATTGGCTATCAAGTTTTTGAGTACAAATTTTGGTTAAGATCTCTTCATATACACAGTAGCTAACGCATACAATTATTTTTGTACAGCTCATATTAGCAGAAAATGTTTATCATGGACCCCAGTGCCCATACAGTGAAATGTGTAAAGTTAAACACACCATTTCATTTTTAATCTGCACAATATAGGATATATTTGTCATTTTTTGTCGACATCATTTATAATCAAATGGGGAATAAAAATTTATTTTTCTCATAAACCATTATGTAAAAGCACTCAACAATTTCCTAAGTTTCAACGCGATCGCATGAATGGTTTAGTCAGCTTTAATGGAAATATATACATACATACATTGATTTATATAAATACAGATACATAAATAAGTAAAACATGACATTAAGTGTCCCCTGGCCCAGTAGGTGCAAGATGTAAATTTTTAAACATTTGTTCATTTCACTTACGATCATATTTAATATATTAGCTACTTTGTTGAGACCATGTCACAGAATGTGAAATGAAATATTAAACGTTTACGAAAAGAGAATTAGGGCCCCCGGCCCGAAGAGTTGACCACTAAAGATTCACCATATAATTTTTAAATGGGCTATTAAGGTCATTATACAGCACGTTTGGTTGAGATCCATTCATTTTCCCAGTCGTTAACGCTTAAAAAATTTGTATACATCTCATATAGGGCCAAGCGGTGCAAGAGATTAACTAAAAATACCTGTTTATTGCAATCGAAATCATGATATATATTTTTTTCAATATTCTTTCAAGGTTTTTTAAAATCAGAATGGAAATAAAGTGTTAAACGCTTACGAAATAAAGATTTTAAAAATATTTTCTAATATGTTATCACTCAATTTTTATTGTAATTCATTTTTAAAAATAGTTTTAGAAACGTAATATATCAAAAACTAGAAATACTTAAAAATGTAATTTTTTTCTAAATTTTACCCTCACATCCCCTTAAAATGCTTTGGCTAAAATAATGACGTAATATATTGTCTTAAAATTGTAAAGGCGTAACGGGTTTAGGTATTACGTAGAAAAAATACAGTCTTGTCTCACACCCGGAAACATCCTTGCCTCAAACCTGGAAAAAACCTTGGCTCACACCTGCTAACATCCTTGCCTCACACCTGGTAACATCATTGCCTCACAACTGCTAACATCCTTGCCTCAAACCTGGAAAAAATCTGCCTCACACCTGCTAACATCCTTGCCTCAAATCTGGAAACACCTTTGCCTCACACCTGGAAACGTCCTTGCATCAAAAATGGAAACATCCTTGCTTTACACCTGGAAACATCCTTGACTCAAACCTGGTAACATCCTTGCCTCACACCTGGAAACATCCTTGTCTCAAACCTTTGCCTCACATCTGGAAACCAACATCAACCTGTTTGCTCTTGATAACTCGACAAGTCATTCCTTCTTTGCGTTCCAGGTTCCAGGCCAATTTCTTCTGTGGCACCCTACAATGTCTTAACAGTCTCCAGTGGACACACACATCCTACGGTCAAAGGCTTAAATGAAGGAGCGAGAAGATTTGCATCCATTGAATAATGTTCAGTATTTTACTCTAATTAGTACAGCTTATGTTGGTGCTGAAGCAGGCTTGTTGTTCTCACTCTAGGGGGTAAACAGCCAGTTATGTTTTTGAGCCCACAAATTTAAAAACCTTGCCTGTGATGGACAGCAAGGTGATACTTCTGTATTTGAAGCAGGAGGTAAATTCACAATTCTTTGGGATTCGAGATGATGTACCAATCCTTTTTTGGTCCATAAGTTACGTGCTAGTCCTCCAATATTTTCACGAACAAGGCATCCATAATTTCTACGCAAGTTTCCGAGTCAACCTTAACGCGTCAAGGCTTTGATGACATTTATTTTTCAGCCCTGCCATTTCTAAGTCGTTTCTGTCAAGGCGGAACTCTTCTTGGGCTGATTATATATTGCAGTCAGTCGACTAGTGATTCCCATCTGCTGGGCATCTGGTGGGTTCCTTGTTTCTCAGGTGGTTAATAGCTCCTCAACGTGCCCTTTTCATCTGCCTTTCTGTAGTTCTTCTATTTTTGTCATCAATGGTCTCTCTGGATTGTTGAATTTTCAAACAAAATTCTTAATGGTACCCGTATATTTCTTTAATAAACTTTATTGTCTTTTGTTTACAAGCATGTCTTAAAAGCTCTTATTTTCATGTTGACGCTTATTTTACTTTCGTTTCCAGATTCATTGCTGGAGAATATTCAAAACTGACAAGAATAAAACCATTAGTTAAATCATTAAACCTTGAAACACTATAGGATAGAAGAACCAAGAGTTAAGAAGTAATTATTTTACATAAAGCAGTTACTTTTAATTTAGAAATATAACGGAAAGATAACTTAATACAACCCTTAGATAGACATAAAGATAAAAACACCCTTCTTATTCAGTATGCAAGAACAAACACATACAAGTTTTCGTTCTTCGCGTCCGGAATTCAGGCGTGAGATGGGTTGCCTGTAGAAACAAGGAAAGCCAACAATTAATCAACATTTAAAACTCTGATAAAAATGCAGGACTAAACAAAATTATACATAAGCGTATGACGCAATAAACTTCTGTATAGAAGGAGATTATGCAACAAATAAGATACGATAAGATACGGCTTCTGTTCAACTCTGGTTTCTTCTTGTTAATTTCTTCTAAGATCCTCAATGTCTCCGATGTCATCTATTCTTTGTGTGCATGTTTCTGGTTTCTATTAGTGTCTAAAAAATGAACGTGTTTGTCATCCATGCTTTGTGGGCGATCTTTGCCTTCCCGTGTTTGCTAATTAATTTGTCACGTTGACAGAAGAACTTCGACACGGCTTCAGAATGTGTTAACAATGATAACAAATGACCCCACCAGTTGGTTACAGTTATCCGAGTCAACTGCTGTTATGGGACCTATCGTTGGTGCTTCCCCCACTCCCATTAGACCTCAACGACGCCCTTGTGTGACGAGTGTTAGCCTCTTCGCTGCGCACCGGAAGTTGTGTTTACCATTCAATATCGACACCATTACGGCGCATGTGACCCGGGTGTCCACTGAGGTCAAAAACAGGAAAGATAACACATAATGCACGCGCGGAAGCTCCGTGAGAGATGCAAAGCGAGACGCCTTTTGATTTGATCACTGATAAACAAACTGCTCAGAACGTTACGACAGAGCTGTATTTTTCAGCGGCGGATTTTAGGGGGTGGAGCGTGAAGTGAAGTTTCTATTCCTCGATGTGACGCGAGTTTATTGTTACGAGGGAAGAGATTCAACAAAATTGTACTTACAAATGGTCTCAACAATTTCATATTCTAAGTGTTTAATCTTTTTAAAAATTCTATTTATTTAGTTTGTGTGTGTGGGAGAAAGATTTTTGTTATTTGAAGAGTAAAACTCTTCAAATAAAGAATGAAAGGCCGAAATAAAAACAGAAAAAAAGAAAGAGAGAGAAAAGAAAGAAACAAACAAACAGACCAAGACAGAAAGAAGGAAAGTAAGAAAGAGAACTAAAAAGTAGAAAGAAACAGAAAGACAACAACAACAAAATGGAAACTTAAAACATGTATAGATAATTATAGCTGCTCTTTGTCAAGCGTAATCGATCTCATCAAATAAAACATAAATGAACATCGTGTAAAAATTGCTCAATGTTCAAGAATTTTTGGCTTCTGATTCCGTAATTTATAAGAGGAAATATTTTAACTTTTTAAAAAAAAAGTGTATTATAATGTTCATAGGCGCTAGATTGAATGGAATATGAATTCCTATCATTGTCATATACTTCATTTTCTTGGGTCTTGTTTGTCTGTCACATGTAAACACCACCATAAAAGAAGAGACTTTAAAATTGTCGAGACACTAACCGTTTCTGTGTTACAAGGGCGGTTGCTGGAAAAGCGCCTGGGTCTGGCCACGCCAGATTTCATTTGAAGTGGCCGTGGCCGGGGCCAAAAGTTGGGCTGCTCGGGGTCTCCACTCCAAAACTTCATTCCGTCATTCTGTTTCTATTAATCGCGGCTGATTAATGCCGGAATAAAAAGTGGCGGCCATTACGCAATCCGGTCCGGCCGGTCTGTGGGTCAGCACCAGCAAGAGACGGTTAGGGTGGAGGGGTGAGGGGGGCGAGGGATTCAAGTGACTACGTCATGGTTTGTTTACGTGCAGTGACAGAATTTTTTGAATGGGGTCATCGCTATGTTAATGAGATACAAGACGAGTTGTTGGGGGACACGCGCACACACAGGAGCAGCGGAGACAAAACACGAGGACGTAACGAGAGTCGTTTATGCAAATGTGTGTATTATGTTTTGGTTATCTTTCATCAGCCTGTTTTATGGCTGCCTATTGGAGGATAGCTGCTTTTTTTAAACTGTTGTTTTGTTGTGGTTAGTTTGAATTTCAATTTTTTTCTTCTTCTCTCTTTTGTTTACTCGTTTAGCGTTTTCATGTTGAGGGTATTTTTTTTCTCTGTGCTTATTAACATATAACAAAAAATTTCATAACTTTGACACAATAGCAATAATTAATCCACCACAAACCTTTGCTGTTGTTGTTGTTTCCATTGTCAGTTTGACACGCCTTGTTGTGGATCATAATTTGCACAGAGATCGCCAAACGTTGAAAAAAAAGAGTGGCTTGGAGAATGTCAATATTAGAAGCAGTTTGCCTTTAAAAAAAAAAATTTTTTTTATTATTGTTGTTTTTTAAAATGTTTTTTTAGGTTACTTGAGAGGGTGTGGGGTTTAAAATGTGTATGTAGAGCAGGCGAGTTTTGTATTCACGAAGCTAGTAATAAGTTTCCATCTCAAGTGAAGATAATTTAATTATTTTCTATATCCTTATTATAATATATGCTAAATAACTCCGCTAATCCCCTGCAACCATTTTATTTGGTAACATAAAAATTTACTATTTGTTAATATCAAAAACTTATTGGAAACATTGAAAATTTACTGTATGGTCACATTCAAACCAAATAATTTGGTCGCCTTCAAATCAGATACAATGGTAAAATTCAAACCTCACTATTTGCTAACATTCCTAACTTAATATTTGGTCATTTGGTCACATTCCAACATTAATATTTAGTAACATCCAACCCTTACTGTTTTGGTACCGCTCAAACCTTGCCATTTGGTTACATTCAAAGTATTCTATTTATTAACATAGAAATGATGCAATATGCTTGCACTGTAGACAAAGTATTTGGTGTAGTTAAAATCATAATAATTATAGTTTTCTTGCTTGATGGTGCTTGCTTCCTGTGCAGGATTTTTTTAAAAATTCATCTCGGTAGAGTTACGTTTTTCCTAAATATATTTATATAGTGCAAGGGTCTATAAAGGGTCTGCCTTTGGCAGAAAAGTTTATAGACCCTTGCACTATATAAATATATTTAGGAAAAACGTAACTCTACCTAGATGAATTTAAAAAAAAAAAAAAAAAAAAAAATTCATCTAGGTAGAGTTAGGTTTTTCCTAAATATATCCATATAGTGCAAGGGTCTATAAACTTTTCTGCCAAAGGGCCGCATTAACTCTCAAAAAGCAGTTTGGGGGACGACAGCTAACCCCCAATAACTAATTTTCGTGCTTAAGTACAGGTAAAATAAATATTATCTTTTTTTTTAGATTAAAAGGTCTCCAGAGGCCGGATGAGAGGGCCTCGCAGGCAGCATCTTGCCCGCGGGCCGTAGTTTGGAGACCCCTGATATATAGCGTCAATACATTTACAACTTATTGAAACAATGCAAACATGATTCCAAGTGATCTAAAATTTATGATAATGTATACAAAAAATGGATTATTTTGTTTATAAGATATAATTTTTTGTGCATTTGTTTGTGTATTTGTGTGACCTAAATTAATGATATATAACAATTCGTATTTTAACAATCAACGTTCATCTATTTTGACGCCCATAAACATGATTTAAAAATTCTACTTGTTAAAATTACAATTAAAATTCTATTTCCCCATTTACTTTCATACCTCCTCCCCCATCCTCCCCTTTTTGTGTATGGGTCTGTTTTTTTTAAAACTCTCTTCCCTTCTTTGAGTTAATAAAGTTGGAATTAACGGAGTAAACCGAATCACTCCCTAGTGATGGAGGTCGCTTAGCACGACAGTAGCCATTAACCTCAATCCCCGTCCGTCCATTCTGATTTCGGTTCACAGGAGTGCTCTCGGACACCGAGGAGCCCTAATCAGTAGATGGCGGTACTCTTGGAATAAATCCTTGTTATCCACCGGCCTAATGTCCCCGCATTTTCAACCAAACTCACAAAATTTCACGGCATCCTTCAAAATGGCGGACGGGTGCCCGCGGCGGAACCGGAAATTGCAGTGGAACGCCCTCTAGTGAGAAATATTAGTCTTCCGGGTTACGTCCATTCATCTTGTAATCTCTTGACACGCGTTCCGTCTTAGAGATGGGTGTTAATTTAAACCTGCCCAATCTAAACGGGCTTTTCCACGGATTGTATTCCTAACCTCGGCCTCGTGGTCGTCCGGTCGATTTGGCTAATTTCCATTTAATGACGTAATCTCATATCTTTCTCGGGCACCAGTAAAGAGTTAGCCATTGTATTAAAAAGCAACAACATGTGGCTAGAAGCGTTGATGGAGCTTTAACAAAATGTAGGGATGAAGAGGGAGGGGTGGGGCTAAGTAAGTTCACTGGTTAAATAATTTTAACTCCTGAACTGGAGATTAGTGAGTTAATGGAGAGATGCTGAAGAACTAGAAGAAAATATTCGTCAAGGAAATCTTTCTTTCTAAAAGTTTAGGAATATGAATGATTTAAATAAGTTTCATAATTTTTTTTTAGTAAATATTTTTTGTGAAAAAACTACACACGCTTCATTCGAAGTTTCTCTAAATCTTTCAATACATTTAAGGTAATTAAAACAGTAAGTTTAATATGAAATATTTTTTTTGAAATAAACACCGTTTTTCTATTTAAAAAGGCCATATTATTATTTTAAAAAATAAATCATTCCTCCGCACAAAAGGGTAATTTAATGTGTGTTTCGAAAAGACGAGAGGAACACAAATTGATCACTGTAAATCAGCATAAATCCCTTGTGAGGATGTTAAATTTCAGAATTAGAACGATTCTCCTGCAGCTTAAATATGTTTTCCTTACAAGAAAGACATTTCAGTTAAAGTTTTATTTTAATGCTAGTATCATTTTAGACGATCATGTGATTATTTGTTAAAGAAGAAAGGAAATACAAATACGAGAGCCCTAACTTTTAACTAGTTTTATTTTTACTTTTCAAATAGACTGCTGGTTCGATATTTTCGCCCAAAATTTACATAGCGCGCTTTTTTTTTCTGCTTTGTGTACATCAGTTAATAAGATTTCCTTTTCCATTCTGCTTCTTCTTTCAATAGCAAAACAGTTTACTAAATTTAGTCATTATATTAAAATGAATACTTAAAATTTACTAATAATTTACATAAATCTAAATTGTGTGCAGCTCAAAATGATGCCCCAACGACCCAACGACGGGTTAAGGGACAGTTCAGTTCAGTTCAGTTCAGTTCAAATTTTAAACAATAATATAATACGATCCCTTTTTAAAAATTTGGACATTTTCACTATAAACACTTTTCTATAAATTGGTTTAACCTTCAATTCAAACAAATGACAAAACAATTTTTTCATGTAAGAAGGGGTTGATTTATGATTCTTTTTTGTTTTATTTTTTAAAAAATATGAATATTTAAACATGTGGGCTAGTTAGCATTAATTTTGAGAACTTAATTTATTGCATGACGATATTATTAGCTATTTTAATTCCCTACAATCGTACATTTTTAAATATGTTTTTCCTACATTAATTTTTTTTTTAAAAATAAGTATTGCCTTGTCTACAAGAAGTTGAGTTCTTTTACAAATCACTCCGTCCTTACAACACAGGTAGCCCAATAACCATCGTCACAGGTAGCCCAATCATCATCGTCACATGTAGCCCAATCATCTCCGTCAAAGGTAGCCCAATCATCTTCGTCATAGGTAGCCCAATCATCTTCGTCATAGGTAGCCCAATAACCATCGTCATAGGCAGCACAATCATCTTCGTCACAGTTAGCACAATCATCATCCTCACAGGTAGCACAATCATCTTCGTCACAGGTAGCCCAATCATCATCGTCACAGGTAGCCCAATCATTGTCACAGGTAGCCCAATCATCATCGTTACACGTAGCCCAATCATCTTCGTCATAGGTAGCCCAATCATCTTCGTCACAAGTAGCACAATCATCTGTCTTTATAAATGTTAAAAACCATGTTGGCAGCATCAGGCTTGACGAATTTATTTCTTCACTCGGAAAAAAACTGCCCATTTGAGACGAGTTACTTTATCCCTTGTGCTACCACTCCAGTCATTTCATGTATTTCTTTTGGAACCGATTCGATACAACATTGTCCACATTTCTCCAGCCATTCCACGTCCACTGCCTTTGATCGATGATTCATTGAATAATGAAACATCCTTTAAACTTCCAAGAAAAAAAATCAAGTTTAAAGAAAAAACAGAAGGGAGTTTAAAGGCGGGAGATATTCTAGAAATTTCCCCACGTCGTTTCCCGCCACATTCTCCTCCCGATGACGACATCTGAAGTTCAACAAACTGGTTAGAACTGAAATACCTGGGCGCTACCTCCGCGACTTGCCCGAATGAATCAAACTTTTGCTGTTCGCTTCATGAATGTGAACAATTTGTTTGGTTGTTTTTTTTAAAACTTTGAAAACGCTTATTTAATAGAATTAATTAAAATTAGAAATTTAAACTGTGTTATTTATATACAGAGCAATGATAACAATTAATATTAGATTAAAGTGTCTTATAATGTAAATAAAAATAAAAAATATCTTGTCATCAATTATTCGAGCTTTAAAATATCAGACTCATGAGCTGTAAAAAAAACTATTTGAATCATAAATAAATTTATCACAATCCTTGCTATTTTTTAACAAAAAGGAAAAGAAAAAGAATAAAATTACCTCATGCTGAAAGAAATGTTATTTAAGTATAAAACTGTCGATGGCATGAGAACCACTGCGTTGGTCATCATTTATCTTACCTGGTAGTTGTAACCGTTGAGGCTATTTTAATTGCTCATTGGATGTAAAAAAAAAAATGTGAATAAACGTGCATAAAATGTAGCCTGTTAAATACATGGCAGTGTTTTATGAGATCTCTGTTAAATAATGTGGAGATTTTGTAACTTTACGTTGACGTATGACGTAATAAAATTTGACATTTGGATTGCCCTTTAAGTTCACATGGAATTCAAGTTAGTTCCTATAGTAGCCTAATACTTTATGTGCAGTATAGTTGATGTAACTAGAAATGTGGGGCTAGTGAAAGTTCATTCGTACGGAGTCATCGTCTAAGAAGATATTTATCCACGAGACGGGTGTTTCCAGCTCAGAGGCGTAGCCAGGAAGTTTTGCGCTCATGGACAAACTCTTCAATTGGCGCCCCCTTGTTTATTAACCTTGTTCACTTAATTTAATATAATGTATGTAATCTTATTTTGTCAACCCTGAACATTGGCGCCCGGGGACATTATACCCCCACCCACTTCGCTACGCCCCTGTGCCAACTATATTTTATGGTCTACTATATAGAGATTCTTAAAAAGCGGTGGAGGTGGATCGGTCATACACTAAGAAAACCTGCTTCTAATACAATGCAAGCTCTGAAATGAAACCCACATGGTAAACGGAAAAGAGGCCGTTCAAAAAACACTTGGCGCCGAGAATAGGAGACAGACATCAAGAGAATGGAAGATCCTGGAGAAAATGGCCCAGGATAGAGATACCTGGGGGTCTTTTGTAGGTGGCCTATGTCCTATTATAGGAAGAAATGCAAATGCCGACGATGATCGGTGGATGTCCTTCATGGACGAGAAGGCTCAACTCATGGACGAGAAGACTCAACTCATGGACGAGAAGGCTCAACTCATGGACGAGAAGGCTCAACTCATGGACGAGAAGGCTGCAGAAGGCTCAACTCATGGACGAGAAGCCTCAACTCATGGACGAGAAGGCTGAACTCATGGACGAGAAGGCTGCAGAAGGCTCAACTCATGGACGAGAAGGTTCAACTCATGGACGAGAAGGTTCAACTAATGGACGAGAAGGCTCAACTCATGGACGAGAAGGTTCAACTCATGGACGAGAAGGCTGAACTCATGGGCGAGAAGGCTCAACTCATGGACGAGAAGCCTCAACTCATGGACGAGAAGGCTGAACTCATGGACGAGAAGGCTCAACTCATGGACGAGAAGGCTGAACTCATGGACGAGAAGGCTCAACTCATGGACGAGAAGGCTGAACTCATGGACGAGAAAGTTGAACTCATGGACGAGAAGGTTCAACTCATGGACGAGAAGGCTGAACTCATGGACGAGAAAGTTGAACTCATGGACGAGAAGGTTCAACTCATGGACGAGAAGCCTCAACTCATGGACGAGAAGGCTGAACTCATGGACGAGAAAGTTGAACTCATGGACGAGAAGGCTCAACTCATGGACGAGAAGGCTCAACTCATGGACGAGAAGGCTCAACTCATGGACGG
>MUZC01000457.1:202206-220123 GCA_002072015.1 Radix auricularia | reverse complement strand
GAGTGGGGATGTGTCGGGGAGGAGTGGGGATGTGTCGGGGAGGAGTGGGGATGTGTCTTGGAATAGTGGAAATGTGCCGGGGGGGGGAGTGTAGATGTGTCTTGGAGTGTGGATGGGTCTTGGTGGAGTGTGGATGTTTCGGGGAGGAGTGAGGTTTGGTCAGTAACACCACACCACCTCAACACTCAGCATGTGTCAGTGATACGCTAAAAAAATAATAGAAATCAAAATTTGTAACAGTTAAATTAAAAAAATTAATAAAATATCGTATGTCCAGTTACCAGTAAAAAGTCTCTGCTTGTCACCAAAATGGCATTCAACTATTTTACAACCCCATGTTCCATAAATCTTGAGAGTTTCTCCCACTGTATTATCTCCCCTTATCTGTGGGACGTGGTGGTCGAGAGGTAGCGCTCTCGACTGTCATACCGATGGTCACGGGTTCGAATCCACACGAAGGTGAGGATTTGCTCTCGCGGCCTGAGGAGTCCCCGAGACACCCAGCTCCGAATGGGTACCTAACTAGACAATAGTTAGGCGGCTGGGGTAATGCGTGGAACCCCTATAGCCGTGGCCTGTGACCGCTGCATCACTTGCCAACAGATCATCTCTCATGGTCTGTGGACGCAATTATCTTCTGCATAGAAGGAGCGTCTGTATATCTAAGATAAGATAAGATAAGAAGATAAGATCTGAAGGCGGACTACAAATAAAAACCGGCTTCTGGTGTGTCTAGTTAAAACATACTCCATGAACTCCATGGTATCAGTGAGCTAATTCCCCCACCCCACCCCCCACTCCCCAGGATCTGCGGTCTTCGGATAGCCGGAGATTTACGGTTAAGTGTTTATACATCTAAAATTAAACTCAACATAATTATAATAATATCATCAAATACAGGCGGTGGCGGGTTTTGAATTTGATTTAACAGTCAAGTATAAAATCAACTTTATGAACATTATTTTATTAGGTTAAAGTTATATCAAAATTAAAATAACGGCCACGTCTGAACAATGAAATTTACTTCCTCCACACTCAACGCACGCACACATACACAAGCACATATAAACACGCGCATGATACAAACACACTCGCGCGCACACATAAAAGAAATCGCGATAATTCATAATTTATTTTTTTCTAACAAATCTCAAGAAGAACTGATCTCATAGTCTCCTGTCAAAATGTCGGGGTTTTCGGTTAAGTCCATGCAGAGGTGTCACTAGAGTTGGTGTCACCCGGGGCGGTAGCTCATGGTGTCACCCCCTCGTGACTTAACCCACAAAACTCCTCCGAGTTTTTTCCAGTGCCAAATAACGGAAATATGTAGAATTTTACAACACTATTTCTTCGCCGAGGCGGCCCACCCCACCGCACCCCCTAGTGACGCCACTGACTCCATGCGCTGTAAAGGTCTCTGGTCAGCTTGACACATTGTAGACACTATACATCACATTTCTCTCGTGAAATTTTCCAAGTACTCTTGCTCTGCCTTCATGTAAATAACTAGAACGCTATTTACAGACATGGTGTTATCTAATAAGTATTTTATACATAACCCCCGCATACTTGCTTGCCTCTTTAACGTAACATTTGATGGAATTGTTCAGCTGCTGTTGTTTTTTCTGACGTGTTGGTAAATGACAAACAGTGGGCTCCTCAACAGGTTGACAGATGTGGGTTGGCAGATGTGGGTTGGCAGATGTGGGTTGGCAGGGGTGGGTTGGCAGATGTGGGTTGGCAGATATGGGTTGACAGGTGTTGGTTGGCAGATGTGGGTTTGCAGATGTGGGTTGGCAGATGTGTGTTGGCAAATGTGGGTTGGCAGATGTGGGTTGACAGGTGTTGGTTGGCAGATGTGGGTTGACAGGTGTGGGTTGGCAGATGTGGGTAGGCAGATGTGGGTTGGCAGATGTGGGTTGGCAGATGTGGGTTGACAGGTGTTGGTTGGCAGATGTGGGTTGGCAGATGTGGGTTTGCAGATGTGGGTTGGCAGATGTGAGTTGGAAGATGTGGGTTGGCAAATGTGGGTTGGCAGATGTGAGTTGATAGATGTGGGTTGGCATGGTTAGGGTTTGTGGGTAAACATTTTTGTCACGCCTCCCCCCACCCCCAACTCCATCAAAAGGCTAATAACAAATAGTTGATGTTGGACAAACGTTTAAAGTTCTGAAACGGATAACATCCGTTCCTGCGTCACTGAAGGTGGGGAGTGGATTAAACCGGAACGTCTTCCAACTTAGACCTGGTGATGAAATAAAATACAATACAAATAAATCACTTAAAACAGGAGTTATTTTTTGCTGTTGATTTTTAATTATTTTTTTAATTAGTTTTCTGCAAGGGAAATAATCGAAAAGACCAGACAAGTTTAAAGATAATTTTCCGAGGCACACGGTCATTAAATCTTGGAGTTCAGTCCCATAAACATTTCAACAGCCAGCCGGGATAATCAACACTGGGAGTAAATCACAGGCAAACCACGACATATTTTTATATTTTTAAAATATGTTCGTTAACTCTTGTGTTACCAGAAGAAAAATATTATAAAAAAAATAAATAAAAAAAAGCTTTAAAAAACAAGTTTTTTTTACTATAAATCCTTTATAGACGATACATAACTATAGATTATAGAGATGTTCACTATAATACGCAGGGCAAAACAATACAAAAATGCAAAATTCTAGTTAGAGTTCTATGTCTCGTAAAACGTGTTTAGTTTAATATAATGCACAACGATCGTGAATATATATTTTTTTAATATTGTCAATATAATGCGCACCTTATTGCACGACATGAAAGGTTGTTGAACATAATACGCACCACGACATTCCATCTCAAAAATTAACATGGTACATAGAGATAAATAAAATAATTTAAAAATTCAATAATAATTCAATTACAGTACATTCGATCGATCTGAAATTTTGATACATCATTTTTATAATTGGCACGAGTTTGCCTGAAAAATTTCAGCTTGCTAGCTTACGAGGGAGTGGGTTAAAAATCGATGCAACTTTTTTCGGCAAGGGCTCAGATACCACAAGCTAATGTAAAGGATTTAAAAATCCACACAAAAAAGACTTCTTGAGAGTATCAACACGTCATTACGGAAAGTCCCACAAATCGTTGTTACTGGGAGAAGTAACAAGAGTTACTGTTTTCAATTTATCTGGAGACTGATGTGTGTCCCAGTCTAATTTTATTTGATTTTATACTTACGTCATCAATAACTGTGATGATAATGTATAGGTTTCGACTGACTTTTCAAAATGTCAGTGTTCCTTCATTGAACATTTGTACAAAATGGCAACTGTGCGACCAGTAAAAAAATAATAATGTCCACTGACAGGTGCACCAGTTGCCAGGCAGGTGCATTTCGTGTAAAGTTATTGGCATCCGTTATGGGCGGGGGGTTAAGACGATGGGCACCTGCTTCCACTCACGCCCACAAACTCAACCCGCGATATTAAACTGAGAACAAATGATCTGTAGATGTTCTTACATATAGTAGTTAAGGCTGACCGTACTACAAAAACGTATCACATATATCACCAGATTTCTAGCGCTGTTCCTCCCTCCGTTGCATCTATGAAGTGAATCGAACTTTTGGTGACCATGAGTTCCTAGACGAGAGAAACTCGTATTGTCTTCCCCTGCTCCCTTCTGACTCCCTCCCCCACTCCCATGAGTTCTATTTATTACCATTGTAGCCCATGAGCATGATAGAAAAAAAGGAAACTTACAAGTTGTATTTGGGTTGTGGGGGGGGGGGGTAATGAAAATGAGACCTGAAAAGGAAAGAGAACCACAAACATCATACGGCCACTTTTCTTATAACAATTGACATTTATTAGTACCTATTTCTTAAATTGTATCGTATTAATATCAATTATACCACGCACTGTCAATTAAATGGCTCGGCTTGTAGCTCTAAAGAGAACAAAAAATTGGCCAGGACAAAGATTCAAAGAAATAATAAATAATAAATCAATGATTTTTTTTAATGTATGGGGTCAAGGGGGGTGTGACAGGGGGAGGGGGTGTCCGGCCATGTGTGACGTCACGGTGTTTTATATTTAAAAAATTGTCAAAAAATAGCGTGACTTACTTTATGGACGGCCCCTATGCCTTTAAAGACTGAAGATTAGAGTAAAACCTGAGCTCACTTTGACTTTATAGGTGTGTTTTCTGGGTTAGGTGGGGGGGGGGGGTTAATTATTTAAGAGTCTGCAAGTTTTCACTATTCCAATCTTCTGAGTACATAAGCGGTTCCAGAGTCCGGCACTCGGACCTGTTGAGGTCCGCGTTTAAATTTTAACGGACCCACGACTTTATCTTAAATAATTAATTAACATGTTGATTTTTTTAAAATAACGATGGCAATGTATCGTAGAAATGCGTGTTAATGTGTTGTCAATATTACGATTACGGTCGTTAAAATAACAGAAAACATCCGTTATATTTTATTGTTTAAAATCTTGAATCATGATTTTTAAAAATACGACGACTTTATGTGATGTTATTGTTAAGGTAGTGAGTATAGCCTCGTCAAAACGACCCAATATGCGGCTGCATACGCGCTCGTCCACTTCCGGTTATTGCTATTCTTAGTAATATTTTTTTATAAGGTTAAAAATTTCATCGAAGAATGTGTAGCTGTGTGGTCATATTGATAGTATGATAGTACGCTACATCGCAGGTCCGGGGTTCGATTTCTTATTGATGCCTATTTTTTTTTTTTCAAACAATACTACATGAATTCATTATGAATAAGATTTTTTTTTTTTAAATGGTTTGTTTTGATGTTAGGCTTAGGGATAGACTTTAGGGTTACGTTAAGTGATAGTTATTAGGGTTTGGGTTAGGTTTAGTGATAGTTTTTAGGGTTTGGGTTAGGTTTAGTGATAGCTTTTAGGGTTTGGGTTAGGTTTAGTGATAGTATTTAGGGTTGGGTTAGGTTTAGTGATAGTTTTTAGGGTTTTGGGTTAGGTTTAGTGATAGATTTTAGAGATTGTTTGAATGCACATATAGAATCGGAGTTTCAATGAAAGGCGCAGTGAATACTTGTAACTCTTCAATTTTATAAACATCATTTTATAAACAATGTTACTAAGAATAGCAATAACCGGAAGTGGACGAGCGCGTATGCAGCCGCATATTGGGTCGTTTTGACGAGGCTATACTCACTACCTATTGTTAAATGGGCATGAATTTCGATGACGTCCGAAGGCAAAAATAAATGACGTAATAATGTTTATTTCTGCCAACACGTAAAGGAAATGAATGTAACATCATCATCAATGTACTTAAAATTTTAAGAGAATTTTTACAAACAATTTTAACACAACATTTTTGGCTCTAATTTTATCACAACACGTTTTAAATATTGTAAGTTATGTTCTATATTAGTAATTTCTATTGATTGAATAAGATAATAATTTATAAAGTCTTAAATTATTACGATATTATTTTCCAATTTTTTACCTCCAAAAATACCATTTTTACAAAATGTGGGCGTGCTTTAAATAACCGAAAAGCCAGTAAGTCAGTATTTAAGTATGTAATTTTAAATTATTTTTTTTTTATAATCTGAGTCCGGCCTTCATTTATTTTTACTACATGGAAAACGGTCCCGTAATCAAAAAGTTTGGACGCCATGGGTGTATATTATGTATATTAAATATCTCGCTTGATCTGAATTGTGCCACGCGAATCAAATAAATCTGTTTTTCGGCTAATTCTTATGCAAAATTCACAGAACAGCAATTAATTGTAATATAAAAAAAGAACAGGGGTCGTTCAGATATTTGAAATGTTGGGAAGTCATCGTTCGGAAAAATCGACCGTTCAATTCAAAACACATTTCCCGTTTAATTTTCATAGAGGGCTCATAAAAATTGATTTGAACTATCAGTAGACCCCAGTGTAACCCAGCATTTAAAGACGAATGAGCACAAGTGGTCCGACCTGCTGTCAGTTGAACGCCTAGTTGTATCACTTTTCAATTAGTATCCGCAAATAACCTCGCCATACAAACTTGACGGGGTGTGGCCTATGTACCTCTTTCAATATTTTGGTCCCCCATCATATCTGGATGTCAAAGGCGTGTCCAAGTGTGTGTATGTGGAAAAAAAAGTAAAAGGGGGGGGCTGCCTATATGTGCCGCATGGTCGGCTTTAAATTTGAATCATGATTTGTTAAAAGCATTACGTGATGTACTTCATTTTTTTAAAAAAAACGAAAGCTCTGTGTCACAACGTAATGACAACTGTTATGAAATTCACCTTTCCTGGATCCTCCTCTGACTTACATGTTATCTCTATCTTTAAGAAAAAGTTTTCATTTGAAACTCGCCCATGGCTTACGGGCCAGGTTTACTGTGACATTTACGACCAAATAGTCAGTGGAAGTGTCTCAATTTAACAATTTGGTTTGAATCAACACATGTGAACTTGTCTGTTGTGATTTTGTATAGAGCATCTATGTAGTGTTAGTTTATGAGTCTATGACACACCATGGGTGTTGTTGATATTCCCATGAATATTTACTTACTTCCAGACACACCGTTGAAGAAAGGCTACGACCCGTCTCGGCAAGGACCCAAGAAAAAGCGGTGAGTAGAGAGTGTGTCGACATTTCGACATTTAGTCGTTGTTGTTGGAGATTATTGTAAGGAGTAGTCAATTTAAAAAAAAAAAATAATGATGTTTTTTTAAGTAAACAAAATAATATAAACAAATCTTCTTTTTTTTATTTAATAAAAATAACTTTGTATTGAAATACATCTTACTTTTTAAAACAAAAACATTAATGAGTGTCTTACTTGTAGGAAACAAATAATAAGATAGAAGATGGCTTTTTGTTAGGGCTGCGGAAATTAACGATTAATTTCTCGATTAATCGTTAAAGAATTTTAAAGAATAAAAAATACTTTAACGATTAATCGACCCACCACTTATAAATGTACAGGAAATCAAAAAGTAAAATATTTCAGCCGATAAATGTAAACAAATTTTTCGGACGATTACACGAACACTTTGGTTTTAACTATTGAATGACGTAACTGTTCTAAATGTTGATAAAGGCTATTGTGTCCATTGAGAGAAATCGTTTGCCTACCATGCAATGTTACCTGTAAGTCCGTGGGTAAAAGTTGTTTTTTTTAAAAACTATTCGCGTGCAAAGTCACACAACGTTCATTTTTTGTGTGCAATATATTACAAAAATTGCCGCGCGCTGATTCTAAACTTCAGCGTAGCGTCGGTCAAATATATGCGCAGCCGAGCTGCTCAAATGGAACATTGCTACAATGGTTCTAACACTTCGCTTACATATCACCTGCAAACCAAACATCCACTACAGTATCAGAAACTTTAGCTGAGACAATCCAAAGCTATGTGAGTGATTGTTAAACTCGGTAGGTTATATTATCAATTAGACACACTCATCACTTGCACCAAAAAATGTCAATACACTTGTCTGTTTACGTTGTTTGTTAAAAGATGTCAAATAAAACAGTGCTTCGCAAAGTGGTTGTCTGCGGACCGATGCGGTCTGTGGGCCATCCGATGCCGGTCCGCAGAAGTTACCAAGAAAAGACATTTCGCTACCATTTCAGTACACGGAAAACAGTTCACCGGTCCCTGGTGCAATGTAAAAAAAAAATCCTGCCGGTCCGCAATACTAAAAAGTTTGAGACGCACTGAAATAAAGAATACATTCCAATTTTATTTCGATTTTCGACAAGTACGTTTAATAAAAGTTACTTATGACTCCATAAATTTCAATTTTTAGCTTTATCAAAATTAACGAATAATTAATCGTTAATTTTTCAAAAGTTAACGATTAAATTTAAATTAATGTTTACACAGGCCTTCTTTTTATTCATTTGTGTTTCTTTGTTTATGTAAGGTTGGGAAAGGGTGTGTGGGGGCAATAATTTGTGGAACAAAGATGCCAGAGCATTGGTCCTTTGCGTTTCCTATATTTGAATTTAAAGGAATCAGGATTGTATTGTCAGAAAATGTAGTTTTTCTGTCAATATTTTTAATAAATTTTCAATGTTAATCTATAAATACTGATAACCATCACGTGATTCATCCAACCAATCAATATTCATCAAATGACGTCATCAAATACACCTGATAGCAGCCGTGCGAAACGTCATCCACATTTACAACAAAAACATGCGCAAATAAATTAATAATATTATTTTAAAATGAGGACGAGCCGAAGAGCCAATTTTTAAAGCCTCAGTTACCGTAACACCAATGCTATCCGTATCATTAGTTAAACCTATCTAAGGGGAAACTACTTCGGGTGGTTGGTGATAAGAAGTACTCTTGGAGGATCACGTCTACTTCATAAATAACTATAGCTTTAAAAAAAGTGACACCATTAGATTAGAAATAAGTCTATTTATAGCCCTTCAAAAGGCTGTAGGGCATACATTTTTTAATTGATTAATACAGTGGTGGGCAATAGTTTTGGCACGGGGGCCACTTTGTGGTAACGTATTTTAGTGGAGGGCCGCAACGTTTAAAATGATTGTATTCTCTAGTAAACATTACAGTTCATTTCAGTAAAAGTATGAAGGTTATCAAACAAATCAATAAATAAAACTTAAACAAAAGTGGTAGTTTAATTAATTTTATTTATTGTCATAGTGTCTAGATTTGTAGCGGCCAGAATATTTAATTATAGAATCCGTTTAATGAGACCAATGTCTCATTATTTACATTTTTTTTTTAAAAATCAGGAGTGAAGTTGCTTGCTGAAATTCTCATCATTGCTTGTCAAAGAGCATCTGTATTTACTCTTGTTGATCTTCATGCAAGAAAAACTTTGCTCACTAATATATGTAGATCCAAATATAGAGAACATTTTCCCAGCAAAGTTTTTCACACATAGGAATTTTCAGCAGACAAAGACTTATAAAAGTCAACTAATGTCACAGTATTGAACATTTCTTTCAAAGTGCAATCTGACTGCATATCAATTAGTTCAAGCGGCAGCTCCTCGGGTGCTGTATTAATATCAGCAGTGATAGGATAAGACAGCAAATTAAATTTAGACTCAATCTTTTGAAGTCCTGAAATCTTCTTGTGACCTCGCACTCCAAAATCTTCAAATGTCGTGGTGTCGTTTCAGATTGCACTCCTTAAATACGGCGATCGATTCATAACACAGTAAACACACTGCTTTCTTGCCTGTATTACTAAAGAAATATTTGTGTGTCCATTCTTCATTAAACACACGGGATTCATCACCAATTTTACGCTTTTTTTTTAGGGTTCATGTTCCCACTTAATTTGGAAATTAATAGATTTTACCGTTGCAAAGACAAAATTGAAATAAAAATGACCAACCGGAAAAGTGCGTAATTACACTCCCTCGCACGCGCATTGACGTAGTCGCTCTAATGGAAAAACACGAGACGACCTTTCGGTTGCAGACATGAAGCAAATCCCAGCTGAAAGGTGTGGTTTTCTGAATGTCTTGGCGGGCCGCAAAAAACTCTGTGGCGGGTCGCATGTGGCCCGCGGGCCGCACTTTGCCTACCCCTG
The DNA here is from genome assembly GCA_002072015.1 of Radix auricularia. Lineage (NCBI taxonomy): Eukaryota > Metazoa > Mollusca > Gastropoda > Lymnaeidae > Radix > Radix auricularia. Next base: position 210,554 of record MUZC01000457.1, on the reverse strand, counting down.
GATTAATACATTCTTTGATTTAGATTCGCATTGCCATAGGGGCCTCCATAAAGAACATCACGCTGCAGAGGGGGAGGGGGTATAAGAAAGTGTGACGGTTTGTGACAAAGGGGAAGGGGGGTATTTGGCTATGTGTGACGTCACGGTGTTTTATACTAAATTTTAATCATTTTTTTAGTATAAAAAAATTATGTTTGTTCGAAAGTGTGACATACTTTAAAGGGGGGGGGGGGTCCTGAGATTAGTGACAGTTTGTGAAAGGGGAGACAAACATTGTCAAAACTAGTGTGACGTACTTTATGGACGGCCCCATACCTCTTTGTGATAATCATTAATATAATTATAATATCAATCAGGTGCCAGGCATCGCAAATCCCGACTTTCCATTTGTTTCGCTTGCTTTAAGGCATTTCAAGGAGTCGTTATTGCGTACACTCTTGTCAAAGTTTGTTGTCCATTTGTTTAGGCCCTCAACTTTGTACGTAAATAAATAGGCTAACATTGATTTGGATGGTTCTAATTTGTCTCTACTATTGATATTACATCCTAAGCCTGATTTACCGAAAACAGGAATAAAGAGCAGGGGCGTCAATACGAGGTTGCGGGCGGCACCAGGTGATACCATCACAAGGGGGGGGGGACTTCAAAATATAAAATTCTGTATTTTCCCGTTATTTGAAACTGACCGACTTTGAGTAGGTCTAGGTGTGGATCGTGAGGGCGTGACACCATGAGCTACGGCCCCGGGTGACACCATGAGCTACGGCCCTGGGTGACACCATGAGCTACCTCACTGGGTGACACCATGAGCTACGGCCCTGGGTGACACCATGAGCTACCGCCCCGGGTGACACCATGAGCTACGGCCCTAGGTGACACCATGAGCTATGGCCCTGGGTGACACCATGAGCTACGGTCCTGGGTGACACCAACGCTAGTGACGTCTCTATGAAGGTGTCGTCCATCTAAGACTTGCGAGAGAACGGTCCTAAAACTGTTTAAAATGGACAGAATTTTGTCACTAGACCGTCTCCGTTTACCCATAATTTTTTGTATTAAATCTATCAAAGGGACACAAATCTGACAAGTAAACAAACCAGAAAAACCACCATACTATTAACATTTAAAAAATTCGGAAATACAACACAAGATATGCTTACTTGAGGATATAACACATTTCTAATTACGTATGCAAGAGCAAACACATACAATTTCTCGTTGTTCCTGTCCGTAATTTGGGCGTGGATGGGTTGCCTGAGGAAACCAGGAAAACCAACACACTATCAACATTTTAAAATTAAAACGATAATAAAAACGCAAGACTGTATGTACATTATAGGGAATAAGCGCGTATAGGACGTAATAATTTTCTGTATAGAAGGAGCGTCCGTAACAGATGAGATCTTATTTTTAAAAATGCAAGCCTGGACACAAACCGTGGATAATCATAAGACGCAATAATCTCCTGCATGGAAAGAGCGCATTTAATATAATAACTAGATTGTGCCGGGGCGCCGTGGCGGGCGCCCCCTTTTTTAAGGGCGCCTACGGCGCCAACCTTTTTCAAAAAGCCCAACTAACTTATCCTTTTTTGATAAATACGAAATATTTAACTTTCTGAAATGTAAGCAAAGTATTTAATAATAGGGGTTGTATTTTGCGCACCGATGCACACCAAACAATGACATCATATTAAATATTTTTACAGCGCTCATCAACACACGATTTTTCAACTAAACTAACTGCTGTAGACTGTCGTAGATCACTCCTCAGCGTTACAGATCCAGTGACTTGGAATGGACTATTATATTATTTATCGAAGTGGCTATTCGGACCTGGGTCCCAATAGCCTACGACCGCTATTGGGACCCGCTAGGCTTATTAAACGATAATTTTAGAAAGTCTACTTTATAAATTTTAAAAGACCAATGGCGTTCGAGTCTTCCTGGTCTCATCGTTAGAGCGATGGACAGTTGATAATTAAGTCTGAGGTTCGGTTTTCGGATGAGGAATCTTTTTTTTTTTGTGTGTGTTTTTTTTTATTTTTGTTTGTTAAATGAATTAATTTTTAATATTTTGTTAATGATTTAAGTTTAGTGATAGGTTTTAGGGTGTGGGTTAGGTTTAGGGATAGGTTTTAGGGTCTGGGTTAGGTTTAGTGATAGGTTTTAGGGTGTGGGTTAGGTTTAGTGATAGTGATAGGTTTTAGGGTGTGTATTAGGTTTAGTGATAGTGATAGGCTTTAGCGGGTGTAGATTAGGTTTAGTGATAGGTTTTAGGGTGTGGGTTAGGTTTAGTGATAGGTTTTAGGGTGTGGGTTAGGTTTAGTGATAGGTTTTAGGGTGTGGGTTAGGTTTAGAGTTTAGCGATGAAATTAACATCATAATTTTAATTACTAGCCATACTAATACTAGTACATTGTACTATACTGTCACCAGCGCTAGCTCCGAATACACTTTTATATAACAGAACCCGCCCGGGTCCGTATATCAATCATACGCTATACGGACCCAGGTCCGAATAGCCGCAGCCATTATTTATATATGATGTGAGCTGGATGGATTTAGCCGCGGGTTTTGGGGTTTCGAGGATCTAGCGACTCAAATAGACATAAACACGACCAGAATCTAGGCTTACAATAAAAGTTATTCGAGTCGCCTTCCATTCAACTTTAACAGCAGATCACTCAGTCTTACTACTCTTACTAATCGAATCTCAGCAGATCACTCAGTCTTACTACTCTTACTAATCGAATCTCAGCAGATCACTCAGTCTTACTAATCGAATCTCAGCAGATCACTCAGTCTTACTACTCTCACTAATCGAATCTCAGCAGATCACCCAGTCTTACTAATCAGCAGATCGCCCAGTCTTACTAATCAGCAGATCACTCAGTCTTACTAATCGAATCTCGAATCTATGCAGATCACTCAGTCTTACTAATCGAATCTCACCTCATCACTCAGTCTTACTAATCGAATCTCACCTCATCACTCAGTCTTACTAATCGAATCTCAGCAGATCACTCAGTCTTACTAATCGAATCTCTCCTCATCACTCAGTCTTACTAATCGAATCTCACCTCATCACTCAGTCTTACTAATCGAATCTCAGCAGATCACTCAGTCTTACTAATCGAATCTCACCTCATCACTCAGTCTTACTAATCGAATCTCACCTCATCACTCAGTCTTACTAATCGAATCTCACCTCATCACTCAGTCTTACTACTCTCACTAATCGAATCCCACATCATCACTCAGTCTTACTAATCGAATCTCAGCAGATCACCCAGTCTTACTAGTCGAATCTCATATTATAACACAACAAGGTGATGACGTGTTTCGTGGAAAAGCAGACACGAATCAACACGAAGAACGGGCGACTTAAAACGATTGGGGAAACCTTATGCGCGCTAATGCTAGATAAACCTTTAGAATTTAGAGCCAATCTACAAACATGTGCTTCCTTCAGGATCACAGCGACGTATGGTAATGGCGTCTAGTAACGGAATGGATGATATTTTAAGTGGGTACCGACCCCATTTCTGAGGCTGAGATGAGGACGTTTTCAATTGTTTCACTATTGCCTGAAAAGGGGGGGGGGGGTGAAACAGGATTTGCTTCTTTATCAGTAGCTAATTTGTCAGCTTTTTACACTTGCAGTCACATTTAGTAGATACTAGGGCTGGTAACGATTAATTTAAATTTAATCGTTAACTTTTGAAAAATTAACGATTAATTTCATGAATTAATCATTAATTTCGATGAAAGCATAATGTCTCCAGGGAAGTAACAACAGGTAATTGACTTTTTTGTTTCATTAGGTTATTTCCCCTGTCTCAAATTCATAGTAAATATAAATATTATTTTGTACTTTTTTAACTGCTTTTGACTGTTGTACTATGTTCCTCGACGATATATATCCTGCGATCTGGGTTATTCGGGTTATTACATTGTTTTTTTGTTGCTTTTTCCCTAATAACTCGACAAAAAAATACATAAATATTTTCTTAAATTTATTCGAATTTTTATCGAATTAAAATTATTTTAATCGATAAAAATTTTAACCATTAATCGAGAAATTTATAATTAATTTCCCCAGCCCTAGACTAGGGGTGTGCCGGATCCGTTTTTTTCAACCGGATCCTGTTCCTGATTTTCTTATGCAAAATCCGCCGGATCCGGATTCCATATTATTCCGGATTCCGGATTATTCCGGATTCCGGATTTTGGCTGTTTCTATTTATATTAATTATAGTCTGTGTCTCATAAAGACAAAGAAAGCTATTAAAGCATATGACCCCGTGACCTATCGGCATTTTCTGATCACCGGTTTATAGTCTGTTTCAGGCATTCAAAAAACTTATCGGCGCATGCCGCTTAGTGAAGTGCATGTACCTATATTACGATAGGTATTTGAAAGACGTAGCAAAGATACCGGGGGATTAATCGGCCCACAAATTTGAGTTCGGTCTTTTAGTGACAGTTTTCCTGCTAGTCAAAGGCATTTGATTATCACATTAATAGTACGGCGAGTGTGGCTCAAACCCTATTTGAACTGAAAAAACGGGGAGGGGAAACGTGTGCGCCGCAAAATTCAATTATTCTGGCGAGTGGGGGATAGAAAAATAATGTTTTTTTAAAAATAAATTCCATTTTATCATCATTGTTTACTCCGTAGCTTTATAATTTTATTATTAATTTTAAAGCGCGATTTGACTGAGCTGACCGGCATCACACACAAGAGAGGTAAACATGACGTCACAACGGACGGGGCGAGGCGTTGGTTTTTGAAACTAATGAAAAATGCCTCGCTAACTTTAAAGAGCGATTGAACTGGTCCTCATATTTAGACCGGTGAACTACGAGTCCTCAAAATAAAATATTAAAAAATACAATTAACCATCACTGTTAGCCGGTCCTAAAAAACGAGCGGTCTTAACAACCTTAGTATAAACTCCACTTCAATTTCAAGCATTCAATGTGGCGAAATATTTTGTAACAGCTGAGCGCCGCGGGCCGTGGCTACGTCATACCGTCGTTTAAACCAAAGAGCGTTAGGTAACCAAGTGGTAACCGACCAGCCAATCAGAGATGGCGCAATGTCCCTAAAAGTATTCATAGATAGGCTAGGTCAGCACAGGCCTGCTGGCTTGACGCAATTTGATGGTCGTCTGCCGTGCTCGGTAAGGTGGTGGGCTGGCGGCCAGGCGCTTGGGCAGTATAGTTGCTTATTATTTCTGTTACAACGTCATTGGTGATTGCGGTTAAGATGACGTCACGAATAATAATTACTCATCCCCGCACTGTCATGTATGGGATTGGGCCGATTGGCCACCATTAGCGGTGCTGACTCTAGCCTCTGGTATGTTCGGAATATTAAACATTAAACAAGCTCAACGCTCGAAACAATCGATTAATGTATCGTGATCGTGTGGAATTCGGGAAAGAGAATTACTTTTATTTCAGATTATGATCCGGTGAGTCACAAAATCTGGCAAATTCCGAAATCCGGTATATTCTGGATTCTGGTTGTTCCGGATACATGTAAATCCGGCGGAACCGAATTTCACCGGATAGTGCAAAATCCGGCGGAACCGGATTCCGGACCGGATTCCGGCACACCCCTACCCTAGACTAGATACATTGTCCAAACACTCTTTAAAAATCTAACTTGGACTCGGCTAAATCACGGGGCATTAATCCATGACATTTCAATGGCGCCTCATACTGATAATTGATAGCTAATTCAAAAATTGAGATTGAGTTCATTTATTTTTTGTGTTTTTGTTATTTTTGTCTTCACAGATCATGTACGGATGTCATTTGCTGCCTTTTTTTCTTCATATTCATCGTTGGTCTTGGAGTGGTGGCCTATTTCGGTAAGACATCAAGGCAAGGGGGAAATTTAGATAATGTTCAAGACATTCATCATTCATGTGATTCCATTTGTCATTTAAATTCATGTCTCTTCATTTAAAATTAAATTATTTTGAAATTTAATATAGTTTTTTTTTAAACTTAAAACCTTAGGATTGTCTGGATTACAACAACAACAAAAAAGTAGACACAGTAGTGACAATGATTATCTTAAATGTATGCATCATTGCACTCAGCCCTATTATATGAATTATATGATTACATTACATGGTTATCAAATAACTTAAATTTATGTTAACATACTATTTTCACAATTTAACATTGTTGACAGAGATCTGTTGGGTATTATTTTGTTTAGCTATATATTTGTGAATGAAACTGAATGACAGCTTAAAGTAACTTTAATTTCTTTCTCAATAATTTAGCGTTCATTTATGGCGACCCCCAACTTCTGGTGTACCCCCAGGATTCCAAGGGAAACCTGTGTGGCAAAGGGGCGTATGAGTGAGTAAACAAGCCTGACCCTATAGTCGCAGTGGTGGCGAACCTTTTTTGGGGCCCAGTGCCCAAAATTCAACCATTACCCACTTATTTATGGACAAGTGTTAACATTCCAATGAAACCCGAAAATGGAGGTTAGGCGTATCTGGTATGATTAAGGAAGTAATATTTTAGTTGCCTGCAAGCTGATGAGGCTCTGCGTGCCGACTGTGGAACACGTTCCCAACCATAGGTTTGCCATCACTGCTATAGTCTATGTTATAATGCAAAATTATGAACATGATTTACCAGGGATTTCTAAAAGATATTACATTACAGAGAAAATATCATATTTAAGTCTATGTAAAATTTGAATAAGGAGAAGAAACATACCAAGGACTTACATAATAACATACAACAGAGGAGAAACATTCCCAGGACTTGCATGATAACATACAACAGAGGAGAAACATTCTCAGGACTTGCATAATAACATACAACAGAGGAGAAACATTCTCAGGACTTGCATGATAACATACAACAGAGGAGAAACATTCCCAGGACTTGCATGATAACATACAACAAGTTTCCATGATTCATAAAAACCAAATAATTAAAAATAAAACTTTTTACTCAGTAATTTTCCAACTAAAGATTATTTATTGTTCCTGTATAATTAGAACTATTATTCTTAAATCAAAACCTATATGCGGAAAAAAAAATTAAAACATTTAATTATGTCAATGATGCGTAAAATCTCTAATAATAACACTTTACAGAAAGAAAAAATACCTGTTTTTCTTTGATCTGGTGGAGTGTGGCAGGGTTGGGCCAGGTGTATTTATCAATGGTTGTCCAACACCGCAGGTAAGCAGATTTCTCTTTAAAATATAAACCTGAATAGTGAAGTGGGAGTAGAGGAGATATTCCACCATGGCAACAGGACATAAAAATACAACCATGCCCATTTTTTTTATTGGATTGTAGGTGTGTGTGGAAAAATGCCCTGAAGTAAATTATCTGTTTTTGGAAGATATTGTTTCAAATAACAAGTCTCGTCTCATCTGTAAAAATGGTGTGTCTCTGGACACAAAGAAGGTAGGATCTTTATGTTTCATAATTTGTTTTATTTATTTATGTCTATATTTTATTTTGTTTTAAACAAATTGTTTTCGTGAATTCTGTAACTGATAAGGATTTTAAAATACATGTTTATCTGAAGCTAAAAATGTATGTTTGGCATTCATATTCAGTGAGTAAATTGTCTATAAGTGAACAGAAGGCATACTTTTATTATACTACTAAAAACTCATATTATTTGATTCAGCGTATAGAGGATCTTGTGAAGGATAAAGATTGTGCTGCATATTACCTCAAAAGTATACCAGGTATAGTTTACTTCCTTGTGGCGATTGAACTGATTTACCTATTACATTGCCTCTTAGTTTTATGGTATAAATAATATATCACATAGAATAGAACTGTGATAAAAGAAATTGAGTCTCATTATACAAAAAAAGTATTAAATCTGCAAAAGATCAAATTTGTTGTAATTTTATTATCAAATTTAAGATGTTACATGAATTCCAAGAAACAAAAAAGTAGACATTTTAAAATTTATTAAATCTTCTTCTTCTTCTTCGTCCTCAATATTGAATATTGAGTTTTGCGTGCCATGAGTTTTGCGCCACTTGGCCCGTGGTCTCCGACTTCAGCCTGCTGTATTTTCTGGATTTGCTTCCATAGCCTTTGGTCAGCCAAGGCCATCTGCAAGGCAGCAGATGTGTTTGGCAAGTGATGCAGCGGTCACATGCCACGGCTGAGGGTTCCACGCATTATCCCGCCGCTTTTCACCCATTTGGAGCTGGGTGGAACTCGGGGATGCCCTAGGCCCCGGGAACAAGTCCCTGGCTTCCCATGGATTCGAGCCCGTGACCATCGGAGCGCCAGTCGAGCGCGCTTGCCACTCGACCACCGCGGCCCCCA
>MUZC01000457.1:149783-202176 GCA_002072015.1 Radix auricularia | reverse complement strand
GCCCCCCCCCCCCCCATTTATTAAATGAATTTAATTAAATTAATATAACTTTCAGTAATTAAATGTTTTAAAATATTATTTTTAGAGCATTTTATGGTTAACAATGTCCTTTTACATTCTACAGTGTTGAATCGCTGCCTTCCGATAACTGAAATTTTAGCCCTTGGAAACAAATTAATCCAATTGGATGGGAAGAACTACTCAGTGGTCGATAATAAAAACCAAACAGTAGTGGATGGATCAGACTTGAATTATGGCCTCACGTAAATCTTTTATATTTACCATCTGTTTGTTCATAATTTCTTTTATATATTTATCAGCTGTTTGTTTATAATTTCTCTCTGTAACTTTTTTCTGTTTTTTCTTTTTTTTTTGGTTGTTTCAAACTTTCTCTATAAAGTAAATGGAACTCATAAAATAATTACATAACAGTGGCAACAAACCAACACCTAAGAACCATTCAATAAACCTGAATACTGAATCATTCATATCCAGTATGTGCATTCTAATGTTGGCTACCAGACATAGGCGGGGGGGGGGGGGGGGATGAATGCTTACACACTATAAGCATTTGTATTTGTTATGTTTCAGGACCATAATCTCTTATCTCCTTATATTTTTGTAATCAATCACCAGACAGACATTTAAGTTAAATACAATGTATAATTAAGCATCATGTTTTCTATCATACAAATACATTTTATTTCTGAGAATGAATATGTTATCAATGATAAAATGGGGTGTGATGAATTTGTTTTTTTGTTTTTTTTATGTACAGAGTCCTAATTGTGCCAAATTTAAAATAATATTCTCTTACTTCTGCCCTGAAAAGACCTGCAATGTTTGAATATAAATCAATCAAATTAGGCTTATAAGGAATAAAGAATTTTTACATGTTAAACAAATCTTATTCTTCTTAAGTTTATATTTTTTAAAATTCTGATTTCAGAGTTTACAAGTCCTTTTTAACAGCCAAAGAATATGGAGATAAAATTATTGCTGATGTTGTGGCTTCATGGTGGATGATCCTGGTGTAAGTATTGAGTGTCATCATGCAGGTTTTTATAAGATGAGAGCTGCATAAATTTCTGTTAATGTTTTATTACAACTATTTCATAGACTAGTCTTGTATTATGTTTTATTACAACTATTCGATAGACTAGTCTTGTATTATGTTTCATTACAACTATTTGATAGACTAGCCTTCTTTTATGTTTTATTACAACTATTTCATAGGCTAGTCTTGTATTATGTTTTATTACAACTATTTGATAGACTAGATTTGTATTATTCCTGTTTACACATAAAATAAGGGCTTTTTAAAAAAATCTTCAATGAAATTTAAATGTTTTGTCGAAGACCTTAAAATTTAAAATGTTTATTAAAAAATAAAGTAAAATATAATTTATATTTGGACAGGGGTCTGGTAGTGGCCATGTTGATCTCTATGATATGGATCGTCCTCATGAGATTCATCTCTGGTTTCATGGTGTGGCTGACGATTCTTCTGTTTGTTGCCTTGTGGCTTCTCTGTAAGTTTATCACATGAAATGCTAAGTCTAAATTGACTTCTAATAAACTGAGAATTAAGAAAAGTCAACAATGTTATAGTTTGCATTTATTTGTTTATTTAAAATTATTTTCTTTGCAGTTGGAGGAAATTTTTGGGGTAAAAAGACAAACTTCAATTTATTTCACATTTTTTAAAATTATTCTAGGTCTTTTAAAAAGATTTCTTTATCATCATCTGACTTATTTGTTCTATAACTCATACAATTATAATCAAACTTTTGTTCCCAATGAGATGCTGTTGGAGCCTAGGAAAGTTTGTTGTGGAACTCCTGAGTTAACCGTTAATATTGCTGATTTAGATCCTTTAATTATTACAGTTTGCTCTCTGCCTTACAGGAAATGTTGAATCTGTTGATTTGAGGGACCAGAGATTCCAAAGAATTTAAATATTTTTTTAGTAAACTATAGACTATGGTGAAATTTATCAAGTCTAGGAATATTGTATCAATTTGATTACTACTTACTACTATGTAAACATTTTGGCCAATCCTCTATCAGACATTTAATTTGGTAAACATGATCTGTTTTTCCTAAAGCTGTATTGATTTGGTTGCATAACATTATGTTTGTCTTGGTGATTAACTTTACTACTACTACATTATATTATGTTTCCAAGTAATTTACAACTACTGCTACCAACAGGGATAGTTCTATATTATGAGTGTAAATTTTATTTCCTATTTTAAGATTGGGGGTCACATTAGCTAGTTTCCAATCCTAGGGCACTTTACCCTTGTTGGGGAGGCTTGAAAAAGTACTTTTATGATTGAGAACATTTTATTTTTAAGTTCTTTGAGTAATCTAGCTGGTAGTTTACCTGGGCCAGAAGTGTTGTTTGCTTTTAAGTTTCATATCAGCTGATTTATGCCACTTACTTCTGCAGTTGTATGAAATATTTATTCTTTATTTTATTTTATTAAGATGTCCTAGTTACCTGAGGCTAACTATGCTGATGCAGTTTATGTGTTGAAGATGTTAGTTTTGTATTAGTTAAATAATAAAGCTTAAAATTATTGTTTTCATTGCATAATTTTTTTGTGTATTTAGTTTTTAAATTATAAGTGTTATTATTTTGGCCATTCATTGAGGTTATTTATTTGGGTTACATTTTTTCAGACTTTTTTTTATTAAGGATGAGAAGCTATTAGAGAGGTCTTTTGAAGTTATGATGTTTACATATTCATTTAGGAGATTTCTGCTAAGTTTTTGCATTGTGTTTAAATTTTGTTTTATTATTAGAAGCTTTAAATTTTTTTAAATTTCTTTAATTAAGTTTCTGTAATTGAGCATTGAACCAGCTTTTGTTGATTTTATTAGATTTCAAACTTATCCAATATCGATTTTAAATATTTACCCTTTATGAAAAAAAGCTTCAATTGTTACTCTTGACTTTGACTCAAAATCACCCCTAAAATCTATTTTATAAGTTTCTTTCTATGTTTTCATATCTGAATAATAGATGTTTCTACAGTTACTTTATAATTTCGCTAATATCTTTAATATTTTAAAACTGTATATCATTTATTATCTAATGTAACACCAGTTACAGATTATTTTTCTATTTATTAGTGTTGTAAAAAAAAATGTTGTTTTTTTTCAGTAACTGTTGCCTGTTGGTACCTATATTATCAAGCCAAAGGAAAAAATGAAACATTGGTAGTTTATCTTATCTGGCAGTTGACATTTGATAAGGAGAATCTATTCCTTGCTGGAGGTAAAACAAAATAGTTCTTTACACCAACTTTAGTTATAAAATGAACCATTTATGGTATCAAATAGAAAATATTGTCTATGTGTATTAGCCTTAGGGGTTAATATTTCTTATAATTGTAAAAAAAAATTAATAACAACATTAAGCAGGTCAAATTCTAAGGTTAATATTTTTTGTCAATCCTTTTTTTATTCTTAGCCCTTATGTTTCTAGGTATTTATATAATAAGGTGGCAAATATTTTTTTATTAACAGGTATAATATTTGGGGTGATCTTTGTGTTGGTGTTCTTCATCCTACTATTTTTATGTCAGAGGATAAGGATAGCTGTGGCCCTCATAGGACATGGGAGCAAGTATGTCATGAATTTTAAATTTCATCTTATTTTAAATGTGAAAAGTTTCAAATACGTGGCTGTTCAGTTAAAAATTTGTTTTGTTTTTTTGTGTGTGTTTTTTTTGGTTGTTTTTTTTTTTGGTTGTATTTAGTGGGGGGGGGGGATAAGGGGGGTGCGACACCTCTGTGATTTGAATGGTAATCTGTCTTTAATTCAAGGTAATCAGAATGTGAAAAATGAGACTTGGAATGATAACTAATTATAAAATCAGTTTTCCATGGAAAAGGTTGCAATATTATTTATGAAGTAATAAAATGGCAAAATTATTTGTATCATTACTAACTAAAATGTGTTTGATATTTTCAAGGGCTGTTGGCTCCATGTGGTCTACACTTGCTTGGCCTCTCATACCATTTATACTACAGCTTGGTGTGGTGGCCCTGTGGGGCTGTATTGCCACGTATCCTTTCAACCAGTCAGAACGTCACTTTAGATAGGTAGATGTATGCATTGTAGATAGAAAATGCCAGCAAAAAATTACTGAAGCTTTGGTGCTGAGCTTCACAGACTAAATATAAATAATTAATCAACAATATTTTAAAAATTCTTTTTTCACCAAAAATGCTAAAAAGCATTGCCATGTATTTATGCATACGTAAAAAAATATTTAAATGACTTGTTTTTCTTTTAATTTGTTAGAGTATATGTAGAGGACACTAGACTGATTATTTATTGAGGTTGTATTTTGATAAGCATGGGTAAAAATGTACATCAAATTTTTTTTCAGGACATGAATTGTGTCTTTTTTTTTTAAACTGTTCAATTATTTTTATGAATATGCTATGAATATACATAATAATTGTCAGATAATATGTCCCTTAACTTGGACTTAGTTTCCTGGCAACTGTTGGCAGAGCACAAGCACAAGGCGATCTAAACTTCACCACCTCCAATGGTTCAACAGACTATGAAGCTTTTAAAGCCAGTGTAAAGAACTTGTTTGAAGAAATCCCCTGTGATAGCAATGTAATTAAAAAAAAATTTTTGCCTTACATTTAAGCTAGTATTTATTATGAGCTTAAAAAGTATTTTGTTACTATCTTGAATATTTGTGAAAATGATTCTCCATGTAAAAAACATTTATTTTTTAGGCTAAGAAACAAAAGTAAAACATTTTTTTTTTAAATTTACGTTTTCTATAAACTTTATTAACATTATAAAAATGAAAATTTGTGGGTTTTTTTTTTCAAACTAACCTTGATACTTTTTTCTTACAATCATTTTTTTTTTATAGAATACTGCAATTGGTGGACAAATTTGTGGCTTTTTTAAATATGGTAAAGGAGAGTAAGTACATTTTTAAAGAGGCATTGATTAGTTTTTATTTCAATAACAGATTTTTAAAATAAGATTAGCTTCACTGAGATTTCTCTCATTGTCAATAAATTGTTTTAATTTTAAAAAGTAAATAAACAAATGTATTATAGTATTTATAGCGAATTCAAAATGTTGCAGAAATTGTATTTAGACTTTCAATAATTACCTTCATTTATTCAAAAACCTGTTTTAAAACAAAATTATGCATATCTATCCAAAAATTTCTGAAACTATTTCTAGCAAAATTCACAGTAACATTTTGTTCGAAATGAAAAATATAAACAAGTTTTTTATTTAAAATGTTTACTCAACAGCTATACAATATATCTACAAATCTACAATCTATTCATGCTGTTTTGGTTGGTCAATTTTGTGGCTGCGCTTGGACAGCTAACTCTCTCAGGTGCCTTTGCCAGCTACTACTGGGCTTTCAATAAACCAAAGGATATCCCAGCATTCCCATTACTTGGGGCTTTCTGGAGATGTTTTAGGTAACTTTTCATGAATTTATACCTTTAACCTTCTTTATAAACATTTTGCACATATTTATTAGTGAGTTACACATTCATCTGTTTATGCTAATTTAAATTTTTATCCAAAGTAAAATGTATTTCTGCTCTATTATTATTCTAAATAACTGACATGAATTTTGTTAATAACAGATACCACTTGGGGTCACTTGCTTTTGGGTCACTTCTGATTGCTATTGTACAAATCATCAGAGCATTCCTTGAATATTTAGACTCAAAACTAAAGGGATCAGAAAATCCGGTAGCCCAATTTTTTCTCAAGTAAGTACTTAAACATTGTATACAATCAAATTTTTTATTCTTAAAAAATTATACGTTTTTCTCGGGAATTGTTGACAAAAAATATGACATATTATTATTATAATTAGAAAGTATTTCACTTTACCACCTTACATTTCAGGTGCCTAAAATGCTGCTTCTGGTGCTTAGAGAAATTTCTACGTTTCTTATGCAAAAATGCTTTCATCATGGTATGTTAAACACAAAACAAATTTTTAAAACTGTATGTTTTTTTAAAACTGACCTATTATATATTTATATTTTCTTTCAAAGTTAAAGTTAAAAAGTTAGACAGACTTCATCATAATCAACAAATTAAAAAGTTTTATGTATGAGTGTGACATGAGTAATACATTTCTCAATGAATTAAACAAAATGCTTCCAATTCCAACGATAAACATGGCTTATGTTTACCATAATGTTATTTTGTGTTTGTTAGAATATCAATGTTTATTGAATGCATTGATACTTGTTATTATTTTTATGTAAAGAAAGCATTTCAATAATTATTTATTACTTAATTAAATAAACATCCATATTAGAAATAAAATCAGTCAGCTATAATAAATGGTGTGGGATGTCTCTAAATTCAAATACTTTCCTTCAAATTTCTCTATAAATTAAAAGTCTTCTGCTACTACATATAAAATTCAATTTCACTTAAAATAATGATGTTGATTTTTTTTTTTTCAAAAATCCTCATAGATGTCTGTCTATGGGAAAAACTTCTGCTCATCAGCCAAGAGAGCTTTTGAACTCCTATTAAGAAATGTTGTCAGGGCTTTTGTGTTGGATAAAGTAACTGATTTTTTATTTGTGATTTGCAAATTGATGGTAGTTGGAGCTGTTGGTAAGTTATCCAAATATCTCATTCCAATTCCAACATTTGTTTTTAGAACAGTCACTTGAATTAAAAAACTTTCATATTTTATTTAATTAATTAAATTATTCACTTAATATTACACATTTGATTTATTAATTTTTTTTTCTAAGTGACATTTATTTTTTCCAATAAAATATATATTCCCAAAAAAGATATTTTCTAAGAACGATGAATTTCAAGTGATGTCTTCATTAAAAAATATATGAATGAAATGGCATTCTTTTAATAAAATACTTTAAATTTTACAGGTGTCATAGCATATTTCTTCTTTGATGGGAGAATTTCATTTCTTAGTGACTACACACCTAAGCTGAATTTCTACTTTGTTCCAATAATAGTAAGATGTATTTATATCTCATACTGGGTTTTAGATTTTCTGAAGTTGTTGTTCAAGATACATATTTTGACAGACCAGGCATGTCAACTCAATCAATTGTTAAAATTTCAAATTTACAATCACTTTAACTGCAAACAAAATCACATTTTATTTACCATGTTTGAGTAACAACACAAAGTATCATGAAAAAATTCTGTATTTATTTTTATTTAATTTTTACTTATCGAAAACTCATAAAAGTACTCATTGCAAGCCTTGATTACATACTTTGATTATAAGCACATGATGTATTTTTAATCATGTAATGGAGCTTTTAGGGCTTGTCAAATCCATTGTTATAACTCAATACAATACAGGTCTTCCCCAGGTCAGAAATGATTATCATGGCTATGAAAACTATTAATTTTATTGAATTTCTTTTCCATTTCATGAAAATTTGCTTTAATTTTTCAAAATAAATTAGCAATTTTTATTCTTTCTACTCACAGATTGTGGTCATTGGCTCTTACATTATTGCTGATATTTTCTTTAGTGTCTATGAAATGGCAGTGGACACCATCTTCCTCTGCTTTTGTAAGATTTATTTAACATTTGAAATCAATAATAGATTTTTTTTTAAATTTTACTTAATTGACCAGTTGTATTTCCATCTTCCGTTACTTTATCTAAGTTTGTAAATTCTGAAACTTTAAAAAAAATCCATGAATATAAGATAAATAGCACAAAGTCTACTTAATATTAATCTTAGGGATAAGTTTTTCATTCTTGATAACTTTCATTAATCAAAATAAATTTATTACAAATAAGTATACAAATATATATGTTTTAATCAATATACCTGGTGTGTAATATATTTTAAACAATTATTTTTATTTCAGTGGAAGACATTGAGAGAAATGATGGCTCACCAGAGAAACCTTATTTTATGGGAAAAGATTTAATGAAGATCCTTGGCAAGAAAAACTTAAAACCAAAAGACTCGTAATAAATTGTAAAGTAAGAAGTGCATTTTTATGTTTTTTAAAACCTTAGAAGTCTATGACCTATTTGGTTTTAACCAATTTTTTGTGAATGTACTTTTTACCCTGTGAGTACTGATTTACAAGACCTCCTATGCATTAATGCAAACTGGATGTATTTATTTCTTGTTTTTATCCACCTAACAGGGCAAACTCTTGAAACATTCCATGGGCTCAATTTTTTTTTAATGCAAAATTGTGATATCTTCAAATATAAACATAATATTTTATTCTTTTTTTTCTTTAATTTCTTAATATGTTGATTGATGACTATTAAATTTCCATTTAAATTTCATTTGATTTCAATTCCTCGATATACTTAAGTATTACATTAAATAAAAAAGTAATTTTCCAGCTGCTGACTTTTTTTCAGCCTTTAATAACTTGTCAGTTTTTTTTTTTAAATGATGCAAAAAGCTCAGCACTATCCGTTAACTATTTATACTTCATCCTAAATTTTAAGAAAATCCATTATATAAAATAGCTATCCAGTTTTTTTGTACATCATTATAATTTTAATTAATCAAGACATTGGAAGGTATTAACTTCATCAAAAAAACAATATCACTTTTTTAGAAAATTCTGATAGATTTTTAATCCATTGTATTATTTGTATTGGCTTAGCTGATGATGAAGGTTATACAGGCCGTCTCCATGCTCACATTAATTGTAAGCTACTTAAGAAAATCTTATTTTGAGAAGTATAAAAAAAAACGTTTAAATAAACATCATAGCTGTGTTTTCCCAATTTAAAGTATTGAGCTGGAAAATAATAAATTTTCATAAAATGTTTGAAAAAGAACAAAATATTTTTAAATATTGACCCGTTGTTACACTTTCTACAAATTGTTACAATGTTCTTGAACTTAAATGTTACTGTTTTTTCTTGATAAGTTGTAAGGCTTGTACTTGTATATTAACTTTAGTGTTCATGAATGAATATTAACATTTTAAAACATGGTGTTCTTACAAGATTTTTCAAGGTCTGTACACACACACAAATGTTGTGTTATTCTTCTTTGTTTTTGAAAAAATTAAATTATAAATGAGCTCTGAATGAAGAACAATTTACTTATAATTCTTAAGCAATGAAATGGTTTTTAATTTTATTTTCCAAATTTTGTCCCTACTTTTAAATGTGATAAGTAGCAAGTTATATATGACTCGTATAATTTTGAAATAACTCGTTTGAAAAAAATTCGCATTAAACATTCCATCAAATAATTTCTTACCAGAGATGTTCAAAACCTTTTTATCCTCAATCCATGTTTCAATTCAATAAAATTCTGGGTTTAAAATATTGTTTTTCACATACGCAGCCATTTGATCCAGGCTTACTTTACATTTCTATCAAATTATTATTTGACTTTTGTGCCTTACATAGCACTGCCTTTTATGTGATACATTTACAAGTTATCTTTAAACTACCAAATCATTTTTTTAAGCATAGAAGAAAACTTTATTTTTGTAGCTTTATCAAGAAACAAGAACATTACTGTCAGTGATAAAAAATAATTAAAAAGTCAAATTCGAGTATTAAATTTATTTTAAAGTCATCCTTTTAGCGTTATCAAATTTTGTTGTTCATCTCTTAACTTGAAACTTAATGAATATGTTAATAATCTGTTACAGCTGTAGAAATCACTGAAACTGTAGAAAATGATTAGGACCTCTCTTTCAACATTTAATTTTATAGAATTTTCTTCTAAATTTTACAGATTTTTATATTATAAGCACTAAGACTTAATTTACGATATCAATAACTATAATATATTGAACCAGTATTTTTTTATACAGTTTAAAGACTGAAAAAGAATGTGAGACAGTTTTATTTGACAGTTATGCAATTCTTACAAATTAATGTGTATTTTTATGAAGCCAAAATTTTTGTACTGTTAAATATTATGTCTTTTAAATATCATGTTATTGTGTCATTTTTCAGTGCCCTACAAATTTTTTAAACTTTTTGCTTTGTAACTTAGCTTTCCTTAAATTGTGATTTTTTTTTCTTTCTTTCTAAAAATAGTTGCCTTAAAAAAAGACATTTAATGTCTTTTAAAATTTCTGTACTTTGACTAACAGCTGGCTCAAAACCTTAATTTTGCATTAACAATAATTCACTTAAAACATGAATTACTTCATAAGACTTTGCTGTAACCTATTTTGTAGAAAAATTAATTTGCCATGTAACGCTATACAAGTTTCCAATGTGCAGATAATTATTTATCAGGTACCACGTGACATACATCATAAATATTAAAATTTTTGGATGTTTCTTATTTATTGTACCAGACAAAAATTTCAAGTCATTTAATAAATCAGGGAATATCCAGTGACTCAATTCATATGCATTTATTATGTCAAAACATATTTTAACTTCTGTATCTAAGTAGATCTGTTTTTTGCCCATTGTATTGAAAGATGCCAAGTTGTCCAAAATGAAATCCATATTTGATGCTATTTTTGACAGGTCTTAACTGGTTCAGTTATTAATATCCTTAATAGCAATCCAAGCTGAATTATTCTATTTGAATTTCGCAAGCCTCTTGATCTTAATTTTGATGTAGATGATATTTTGGGGGCTTGAGTGCATCTAATTGTAATTTCATAATTCTTTCAATGGGAGTTAACAATATTGAGTGATATCTGTAGAGCAATCATATTTTATATGAAATTTCAAGAGGTAAATTAATTTGTGAAGAGTTATTTGTTACAGTTTAATTAATATTTAGTTTAATATTTTATCTTTCCCTCTTGTTAAAATGTGTTATGATAATAAGTCAAGAACACATCGCTAAATAATTTTAATCGATAAAAATTCCAATAAAATTTTAAGCATTTTTTTTTCCATTTATTTAAAAATAATTAATAAACAATAAAATAGCCCTGAATGAGGATCTGTATTGCTGAGGAACTTAATACAACAGTTCATAGCTGTTTTCTGTGTATTTACTTCCCTTGAGACATTTGGCTTTTAATAAAAAAAATAATGTATTAATTCATGGAAATAATCATTAATTTTTCAAAAGTTTTAATGATTAAATTTAAATTAATCATTACCAGCCCTAGTTAAAATACTTGGAAATAAAGAACTTACTTTAATGTCAATACATAGTCTGAGGGTTCAACTTATTCTTTATATATTTTTGTAAAAAGTGGGTTTAATTTATATCATTGCTATAACAAACCAAAATGTAAATAAACCAAACAAATTTTGCCGCTCTTTTGATTCTTTGTTTATGAACATTTTAATGCGTGTGTTTGCCTCTTGATGAAAGCAATGAGACAAAAATCAGAGGATTTCCAGTGATTTGTATCATAATTCTCTGGATAATAGAAATAAAACAAATTAACAGCAATCTTTGAAAACTTTGAATCTTAGATGGTTAAAAAATTCCTCATGATGAACTGTTAACTTTCATGTGTCATTGATATATTGTCCCTATAAACAAAAATAACTGCTCATTTCCTTTCACTTATTAGTAATAAAGTGTATTATATGGCAATTATTATTTATCTTGAAGTAAAAAGAAACTCACCACATGATGCATATTTATTCTTTTAATTATTATTATGAAAAAATTTTACCACATAAAAAAAAACCTATTGAGGCAAGAAGTAAAGATCATTATAAAAAAACAATAAACTGATTACTGAATTAAACTTTATAGAGAGATTAAATCCATTTAAAATCTCGTTTCTACACAGTGTTATAAATATTAAAGGCATACAAGTACTGCTACAAACCATATCAGCTACATGTATGTTTTGATTATCTTTATGAATATAAATTTAAAAAATAATTGTTGCCATTTATGTTTCTGACAACAAGATACATCTCAATGACCCTGGAAACTGAAATTTAAATGAGCCACATTTAGGCAGACATCTTGATTTCATGGGGCAACTCTCTTATCTATGGTCTCAAATGATATTGTAATGTGACAGACATACAATAGTTCTTGGTGCTTCACAGCTAAACTTCCTTTTCATTTCATGAATTATCTTTCCCTTAAGTTTGCAACAAAATTTGGGTTCATACGTTAATTTACGGGAGAGTGTGATTTTAAGTACTGGACCTTTAATGAGTTATTTACTTTGATACATAAGACAAGTCGCTACACCATAATAGTAAAATAAGCCTGTAACAACTGACGAAACAAACAAAGATCAAACAGAGGGGTGAAATAGATATGAAGAGTCACTCCCAAATGAGAGAATCTCTTACACAATTTAACATGTTTTCCAGCACCTTAATATGATCATGAATATATTCGTAATATGTAAACTTTGTAACATGCATCACTACTAAGTGTGGAAGACAAAATTCTACTATTAATAGTAAATAATGCTGTTAAAATAACCCCTGAAATGGGAACTAGGTCAAGCAGCTGAAAGCTAAAGCACGTTGGTTTAAATTAAAGCCCATTTGTTACAGTTACAGTCGACACTTGCCGCTTCCTGCCTGGACCTTCACTACTTGACTCCCATCTCATTGTGTAACATATAGTATAATCAATGTATGTACTGTATAATCACTGTATTTACTGTGTAATCACTGTATGTACTGTACAATCAATGTATGTACTGTATAATCACTGTATGTACTGTATAATCAATGTATGTACTGTATAATCACTGTATGTACTGTATAATCAATGTATGTACTGTATAATCACTATATGTACTGTGTAATCACTGTATAATCACTGTATGTACTGTATAATCAATGCATGTACTGTATAATCAATGCATGTACTGTATAATCACTGTATGTACTGTATGATCACTGTATGTACTGTATAATCACTGTATGTAGTGTATAATCACTTTATGATCACTGTATAATCAATGTCTGTACTGTATGATCACTGTATAATCACTGTATGTACTATATATACAATGTTTGTACTGTATGATCACTGTATGTACTGTATAATCAATGTATCTAGTGTATAATCGCTGTTGATCCGATCCTGTATATTCATAAAAAGGTTTACCAAGACAGTGAAAATGATGAAGCTCCTGTTTGTAATTAAACATACCGTAACAATGTGCAACCTGTAAATTCCAACTTACATTATTTTCTTTTATTTCGTCTAATATTATATACTGGGGATACGGGTATAATGGTGACTTATGTGTGTTATTTCACATCACAAGGACCTAATTATGTTGAATAAACATAATTGGATCTTAATCTGAGCTGTAACATGAAAATATTTGATTTTTAAGTAAAGAATCCTACTTGATGAAATATCACCCATGAAGAATTCTTATTTATCAAATATCACCAATAAAGAATCCTAATTGATCAAATATCACCAATAAAGAATCCTAATTGATCAAATATCACCAATAAAGAATCCTAATTGATCAAATATCACCAAAAAAGAATTCTAATTGATGAAACCAATCAAGGTAGAGTCATGAAAGGATCAGCCGAGATAAACGAGCGTCAACTGAATTATCAAAAAAATAATTTTATGTTTGATCGTTGAATGAATTTGCATGTTGTTACTATTTAACTTTTTCGTACAATTTGAAGGCATACATACATTTGTAATAAAACAAAAGACTTCGAAGTAATAGAGAAACAAAAAAGTTTACATGTAAATTCCTAAATACCCATTTACTGACAAAATAAATAGTCCTATTCTCAACTCATTAAATTAAGCTCATTTCATACCAGGTCAAAGTAAAAGTGTAACATTAAAATTTTGGTATATTCCAACAAAAATGCAACATATTTTTTAAAATACATTTTTTTTATCTTACCTCATTTCAGTGTTGGTAACCAATTTTTCAAACGGGGTAAACAATCTAATTTACTCAACTTCTAAGCAGGTGAAATAAATTTACCAAATTAAACAACTTTTAAGATTGCAATGTATACAAAGGTTATCACAAACAAGTGGAATATAGAATGTTAATGTCTTTGACAAGCAACACAATTCAGCTTGTCAACCAGTAACAATATGTCCATCACAATTTAACATTTATATTTCGGGGCTCAACAAAACTTGCACACACGTGCAACAAATAAAAACTAGTTAAAAATGCACAACCTTTACAGATTTTGCTTCTCCACAGCCAAAGCACATTTTGCGAATTAAGAAAAAGTCATGAGATTTTTACTGTGGCAACAAAATTACTCAAAAGGAGCTTGAATGAATACTAATGCTTTCATTCCTTTTTATGAACTCATATGAAGTTAAATGAAAAGTTGTTTTAGAAGAAAAATGAAATTGATGCCTGCCACCTGAAATACTACCTTTTTCTAAAATTACAATGACAATTATTCAATATCTGTCTATCTATGTATATATATATTTTAAAAAAAAACTGTTTTATTAGTTTATAAAAAATTAATTTGATGTAGTATATGATAGCTATCTATCATTAATACAGCATAAAAAATTGGCAAATTTTTAAAAAAAATTTAATTAATAAATCCATTGGCAACTTATTTTAAAGTATTTATTTACAAATTATTTTCACGCCATAAATTTAACTTCAATTAATAAAATAACAATTTATAATAATAATTGAACAATCATAAGAGAAAGCTCAACCATGGGTCTAAGAAATAACCAGGACTTGATACAATTAGCAACGGATCGTCAAAAATGGAAATCCATGACCTCTGCCCTATGTGCCGTCTTCGGCCCGAGAGGAAATAACTAACTAACTAACTAATAATAATTGACAACATTTTTAAAATATATTCTTATGCAACTTCCTTAAATAATCTATAATTTATGGGGAAGCATTAGCAAAAGTGCATAATATATGAGCTTTCTTTGTTCATGAACAGTTTAACTGGATAGTGAAAATGTAGGTGTCATAAAATGAAAAACAATGAGTATTGATAAAATAGTAAAAAGCTAAAGAGGGCATTCCTCTTCCAGGTTCACGTTTAAATGTAAAATGCAATGAAAAACAAGGGCAATAAATATTTAAGGAGTAAATGGTAATAAAGTCTAATCTGTGTCAGCTCAGAACACTAACACAACGCAAGTTAACGACCTATTAAATAAAATAACATTAAAAGGTAGATGGCTAAAAAAAAATTATATTCCTCTAATTACAACAATTATTGAAATAGAAAAAAAAAAATTACAATAAGTGTAAACAGCATTTTGATTATTTCCTGTTTTGATTTTAAGTCTTTTTTTAAAGTTATCAATATTAACATAATTTATATAAAGCCTTTTGGAAAAGCTTACACTTCTGCTACATTGCAGATCCCACTTAAACTACTAGAAAACCAATGGTGATAGATTCCATTCTAGCTTTGACAATATATTAACATTTATCTCATATGAATGTATTTGTCATCTTTATCAACCATACATTTTTAGTGATGCCAAGACTTAAAGTTAATGTGCCAAAGCTTTAAAAGCATCCCTACTTAGATCCTCTTAAAAAACTTTGTAAAATATTATACAAACATTTAATGATACATATATTCAACATAATTAAATTGTGGATTTTGTGTGTGTGTCACATAGCCTTGTCATTTCATTCACCCTTTACTTTGGAAACCTTAGAACCAAACAGATTTAAAGATGGCTATATAAAATGTAATTACAGTTTACAAACTATTTATTTACTGCAAAAGACCTAAAAACAGCTCTTCGTGTATTTTTTAGTTTTAATTAAATAATGAACCTCGAAGAAAACCGACAGGTTTTTTTCTAAAAAAGGCCTTTTTTTTTTTTTTTTAAATCTATAACTCTTAAAGCGTGACATTTTTATAGCAGTAATGCATAAATTATTAATTTTATCATGAGGGTTAAATCAAAGTCACAGATTAAATAAAAGTTATGTCAAAAAAAATTTTTTTCATATTTCATTATAAGCTTGCATGGACATCACTAATGATATGTGATATAGAAGATATGTACACATTTACAAACAAAAAAAGAATACAACACATATTCTTATGGTGAAATACCAATACCAGTGGTTCTCAAACTTTTTTCACTTCAGTAAACAAGAATCTTCTTATTCTATATATCCTTTATGATATATTCAACATTTATCATTTATTGAAAATCTAACAATCATAGCATTTCATAGTATTTACTGATATTTTCAGAGTAAATTATGCTTATGAACCAGTGAATGTGCATTCTTTATTTTTAATGGTAAATCTAGCTCTTATTATCAAGCAACATGTCTATTAGCCCCTTGCACTGCTTGATATCTTATCATTAAGTATTCACTTCAATAACTTCAAATTTATTTTTCCTTCAATTTAAATTAATATTAATTTAAAGAATTTTTGTTTCCACAGAATCCAAGCCCGCCTCTTTAAGTCTAATTCACATTTTACCACTGGTACTGGTAAGGCCAACTTTGAGAACCACTGCACTCAACATTAAATTTTGAACACTCTAGCTGATCCACTTATACTTATACTGTATAATATCAAATATTCTTTAGATCTTTATCTTCCATATGCATACATTGAAAGGCAGTTATATTTATTTGAAATAATCTATAAATATGACATTGGGGACAAAAACTAGTAACAAACCTAAACAAAGATAAATAGAATCTTCATAACAACTTGAAGGTTTTGAGTATAATTTTAAAATTAAGGATATTTTGAATAAACAGCTCATAAAAAAATTAATTAACATCTTCATTACCTAATTAATTAAGGGGCCAATGGAGGTTAAATTGTAGAAGACAGATTACTTTTTCCTCTAAACTGTACACATTTTGTGAAAGATAATAATTGTAACTTCTAATATGTCTTATATTACACAATGGGTGGTGATAATGTTATTTCACAAGGCTCTTATAATGTTTTTAGATTGTAATTTTCAATTTATAAATAAAGTATCCTACTCTTCAGAAATTCACCTCATATGGTTCCGTCTGGAACAAATTAAACTATGTTACATTCAATTACATTACAAACAAAAATTATTAAACAGATTTCTTAATTCAGGGATTCAAAATAAGTCTCAGAATAAGTAGTCTAATCAGAAAAAATCCTAACATGGAGTCGAATTTTGACAAAATATTTGTTACCAGTAGCAAGGTGAGATCTTTCATGAAAATGTTAGACGCCTCATACTTCATGTTACTGGCTCCGTTCTGTTGACAGGAATAATATTGTGCAATCCTATATTTAAACCTGGCAGTATGACTGCTCTCACGCCATGCTGAATGATGCCGTGTCTGTCTTCTCGCGGGTTATGGTTTCTGTTTCTCTGCCTTAAGAAATACCTTTGCTGTTCCTGGGTGCAGTTTCTCCGATTATCTAAAGTAGTCCTGGTATTATGACGCTCTCTTTCCACGTTCTGTTGGTTCTCTAGGTTGGCTCGGTGATCATCTGCTCCATTCTCCCTGGCTATATTTCTTCTGTTGTCATTATCTATACGATGCCTGTCAGCTTCTACCAAATTGTTTTCTTCATTCTCATTTTCTCTATTTTCAGCTTCGAGCTGCCTGTTTATGGGCTCAGTTTCTCTGTGTTCATTTCTTCGATTCTCCAACACAACTTGATTGATGTTTTGATTGAGTCTTATTTGATGATTATTGCGCAGCCTTCCAATGCATCTCTGATTATACACTGACAGCAGCCTTCCCATCCTACAGAACCAGTCTTGATGCTGGCGCTCACAATAGAGCACAAGAACAAGCACAAGAAACAGCCAACTAAAGGCGCTCGTAGATCTATCCTCTAACCCTAAAATCCCACAAGTAAAGTGAAATAGAATCCATGTCGTCCAGTAAAGTGTATTGATAAATATCTTACCAAATCCAAATGCTATAGCATTAAATATGGAAATGAACACTTGAATTATGAAATAAACCATAATTTTTATCAAGTTGATCGCAGTTTGAATTATTATTAAAAAATCATAGAGAACAGAAGTTACAAGATCTGATGAAGAGGCACTGCTTATGAAACTGAAGTAACTTTCATGAAAGTTAATATTCATTTTAAAACAAAATAAACAACTGCATTGATTTTTCACTTCCTGGGATTCCTTACCATTTTACCCCATTATCAAGGGTTTGAAAATAAATCCATCCACAAAACACATTGATAATCCAAAAATAGTGAAAATTAAACAGTTCCAATCTGTAGTCGTTTTTTTAAACTAAGATTATGTTGATTACACTGTGTCTATGAAAACGATATTCCATTCACTTAATACAGTCTGTTTATTATGAATACTGTAGTATCCATGCCAAAATGTGACTGTCATTACATATATGCCTTGCCATTATTCTTTTTTAATTTTAAGTTCTTTAATAGCTAAGGCATTGCTTTGCAGCCTTCAAATATTTTATATGAGTCAAAATGACACCATTAGTTTTGCTGCAACTTTAAGTGCAGTCTTGAAGATTTGAAAAATGTTCATCTTCAGTAACTAGTAACTCAAAGAACTGAAATATAAAAAAAATTTAAGTTGCCAAAATGTGCACTTCAGTATAGTTTTATAAATAAAAGGTATTTTTTAACACAAAGAGGAAATAACCAAAAGTAAACGGTATAACCGGTATACTTTTTAAATGAAAAAATATGATTGAATCTGACATCTTTATTTACCACAATGCTGTTTGAAATATCGATGGATAAATATCTAATTCAAAAGATGTGCAAATTTTTTCCACATACATAGTGTTAATGTGTAGAGTGTTGCAGCTATTTTAAAATCTCAGTGTAAGTGGTATTAGTTACTATTCTGTTCAGAAGTTAACAAAATGAGGGGTAGGACTGCAATCAGGCTTATACAAAATTAAATGGAAAAGACGTAAACAAGGTAAGGGTTAGCCTGACCGGACGTNACGTCCGGTCAGGCTAACCCTTACCTTGTTTACGTCTTTTCCATTTAATTTTGTTCAGAAGTTACAAGCGTACCTCAATATCAACTGCTTTATTCTCAAAAGGGTATTCTGAGTTTCATGTCAGAAAGATAATATAAATTATATTAACATTATTGGATACATCAACATCTATTTTAAAATTAGTGAGCATCAAGAATCAAATTAATTTGATGTTGGTTTGCTGCCTACATTATTTTTGTATTGTGTTAAAAATTAATTAATGTTCAAATTAAATGAATGAGCAGAAGGAAAAGGTTTCATTTTTATATTCATAATTTTTTAAAGAAATTCATAATAAATATTTAAGAAATATTATATCAAATTATTAATAAATAACATATAAACTAACTTATTAACTAAGATTAAGAATTTAACTTTAACTCAAAAGACAGTAATTATAACTAGATGCCCGTAGCATAGCATACGCCGCAGAGTTGCTCATAAATATTGCAAAGAAAGGAGGGTGAACAGACACAAAGAAATCAAAACAAAGTGAATGAACCTTGGGGCGGAGATAACTGCCGACGCATTGTTGTTCTGGAAGCATGTGCTATGCAGTTAGCTACTTGTCATCCCCCACCCTGCAACACCCTAGTTTGCCAAACATAAACTAATAGCCGTTCCGTGTCGTAGCATACGCCACTAATGATTTAGTCACTTGACATTTTATGAAAGTAATTGTTGAGGAGAGTGTGTGACTACTTTTCTGTCACTGAGCACAACGGAGAGCACGAAGTTATTATGCCAATGTTGAGAAACAAAACTTACAGCCGTGTTGTGAAGAAAGTGGGAAATGAACGGGCACAAACACAAACATTTAAAAAAAAATTAAAATAGCAATGTCTTAGCTTTGGCTTGAACCTATGACCTTTCGCATGTTAGGCGAATGTAATAACCACTACACAAGGAAATACATGCTACTCTGTCGTTCTGAAAGAACAGAGTAATTGACCTCAATTGAACGAATTTTTGGCTTGGTCTTGATGACCCCCCACCCTCTGCACTAACTTTTCTTGCAAACTGATTAGTCGGTGGGGCAAGAAGACAGCTTGGTGTCCGGCATGGTTGACCCATGAAGAGAATTATATATTATATATAATATATATATCGATTATTTTTAAAAAAAAACTGTTTCTCTGATAGTAATAAAGCCACTAATCACTAATTATTATTAAAAATTAATAGCTTAGTAATACTCAGGCTTGGACCCCTCAGCCGACTCTGCGCGCGAATATTCATCTATCAAAAATCCGCTGTAAAATATGCGCCGCATTAGCCTGACAGCTGGAAAAACTACATCCCATTTGTTTAATTCATGACAATTATAATTTTATAATAAACTGATACTGATACTGATATTCTAAATGCCTATCACCATCAGTATCAGATATTGAATGACAGAATTATTATGTATTAGTCACTACACTCAGTTTCACTACTTTAATTAATTAGTAATTAGTAATACTGTATAACTGTATACTAGTACTAGTTATAATTATAAGTACGCAAAGATCAATTTGACTTATTTTTTCTGTTACAGACGCCCAGACACTCATTCTATATTCTATACAGAAGCTTATGCGTCCTAGGCTTATCATATTATCATTGCTATGACTATTTACTATGATTTGTGATTGTGTTGTGTGATTAAACTTTAATCCTTCATTCTTATTAATTATTATTAGAATTAGAGTTTTAAATGTTGATAAAGTAGAGAAATTGAAATAAACTTAAATTTAAATTGATCACACCAACGCCAACACTGACAATCAATCAATTAAAAAATTAAAATGATTCAATCATCAGAAGTCGAGGAAAACCACTACTTTAATTTAAAATTTAAACTTAAAGATTAACTAATACTAATACTAATATTCTTATAATAATAATTCTAATACTAATACTATTAAAATCTCCGGCATCCTTCCGTCTCGCGAGACGATGGTGCATCACCGTTGGGTTGGGTTGCATTTCCTCGAGTGACTGTGCAGTCCTATCCTTGAGTGACAGTCTTTGCCACAGTTTTTACACACGAGTTCTGTGCTTCCAAATGTTTTGGCCTTTCTCCTAGCTCTTCTGTCTGCAGCCTCCTCCATTCTTCGCTCCTCGGCTACTATGACGCCCTCTTTGACAACTGTGCGCCACGTAGATCGGTCTTCTGCCTTACACTCCCAGTCACTTGTATGTATTTTGGCTGCTTTCATGTCCCTTTGACAGACATCTTTAAATCGCAAGCGTGGGCGACCTGTTTTCCTCTTTCCTGAAGCAAGTTCACCATATAGGAGGTCCTTCGGGATGCGGCCGGGGCTCATTCTTTTGACATGTCCTAGCCACCTCAGGCGTCTTTCACTAAGAAATGAGAACATGCTTTGGGTATTGGCACGCGTTAGTACCTCACTATTAGGCACTTTTTCTTGCCATTTAATACCAAGGATGCGGCGCAAGCATCTCAAATGGAAGCTGTTAAGCTTACGCTCTTGTGATGTATAAGTGGTCCATGTCTCGCTCCCATATAGTAGTGTACTGATGACACAGGCTCGATAGACGCACAGTTTGGTTTTCTCCGTTAGCTTGGTGTTTTGCCAGACCCGCTTATTTAGTTTAGCCATTGTTGCGGCTGCCTTGCCAATTCTGCTGTTTATTTCTTCTTCAATGGACAGTGTATTGGAGACCTTGGATCCCAAGTAGGTGAAGCTGTCCACAACCTCCAAGTTTTCATTATCGATATTTATGGTAGGAGGAGGTCGAGTGTCTTGGGCCATGATGTTTGTCTTTTTCAAGCTGATTTGCAGACCAAATTCTTTGCAGGCATTGGAGAAGCTTGACACGAGTTGTTGCAAACCAGATTCTGTATGTGCTGTTAGTGCCGCATCATCCGCAAATAGTAGCTCTCGAATTAGGACATCCGTCGTTTTGGTCTTGGCTCGGAGGCGGGCAGTGTTGAAAAGTCCTCCATCAGCTCTGGTATGTAACCAGATTCCCTCACTGCTATCCTTGAATGCGTATCGAAGAAGTACAGAGAAGAATATTGCGAAGAGTGTTGGTGCGAGTACACAACCTTGTTTAACTCCGCTGCTGACAGGGAAGGCCTCTGACTTAGCTCCATCGAACTGTACTGTGCCAAGCATATTTTCATGGAACTGTCTGATGATGGCAAGTAGGTGAGGGGGACATCCAATTTTTGCCAGTATTTGGAATAGCCCGTTGCGACTGACTAAGTCGAAGGCTTTTGTAAGGTCCACAAATGCAATGTATAGTGGCATCTGCTGCTCTCTGCATTTTTCCTGGAGCTGTCGTATGGAGAACACCATGTCTATGGTAGACCGACCGGACCGGAAACCACACTGAGATTCTGGATAGACGCGGGATGCTAGGCTTTGTAAACGTTTTAGTATAACGCGGGCAAAGGTCTTTCCTACAATACTAAGGAGTGAAATGCCGCGATAATTATTGCAATCACTCCTATCACCTTTGTTTTTATATAGTGTCACTATATTTGCATCCTTTAGGTCTTGGGGGATGTAGCCCTGTTCCCAGCAGAGGGACAGAATCTCGTGCAATGGTTGGAGTAAAGCTGTCTTGCCACTCTTTAGAACCTCTGGTGGTATTCCATCATTCCCAGGCGCTTTTCCACAAGCTAGACTGTCAATTGCTTTGCTCAGCTCTTCCTGTGTGGGCACGACATCAAGTTCTTCCATGAGTGGCATATCTGGGATGTCATCTAGAGCGGTGCTGGAGACTGTGGTAACTGTTGAATACAATTCCAGATAATGCTCAACCCACCGTTTTAGCTGTGCTGCCTGGTCTTGAATAATTTCTCCATTTTTGGACTTTAGGGGAGCAGCTTTTGACGTCAAGGGGCCCGTTGCCTTTTTGATGTTTTCGTACATGACTTTTGCATTGCCCATGTCTGCAGCTGATTGTATACTGGAACAGAGCTTAAGCCAGTAGGTATTGACACATTTACGTGCAACCTTTTGGGCAAGTGACTTAGCTGTTTTTAAAGCATGCAAATTGTCAGGTGTAGGCTTTTCCTTGTAAGCCATAAGAGCTTTCCTTTTTGCTTCAGTGACGGGTTTCATCTCGTCCCAATGTTCATCAAACCAGTCCGTGTTTTTGTGAGATTTTTTGCCAAAGGCTTGTATTGCGGATGTATAGATTGTGTCTCTCAGTTGCGTCCATTTGGAGTCAATGGTGACGCATGGGGACATCTTTGAGAGACTTTCCTTCACCTTGTCTTTGAACAGCTGCGCTATCGCAGGGTCTTTCATGCAGGAGGTATTGATGCGTGGACTTCCCTTTTTCTTTGTGTGGTACGAGTTTTTCCTCATTATTCGTACTTTGCTGGCGACAAGGGAATGATCCGTGTCACAGTCGGCACTGTGATAGCTGCGAGTGAGTAGGACGCTAGCTAGTTGTGCACGCCTGGTGATAATGAGGTCCAGCTGGTGCCATTGGTGGGATCGAGGGTGTCTCCAAGATACTTGATGTATATCCTTGCACTTGAAGAAAGTGTTGGTCACACACAAGCCTCGTGAGCAGCACAATTCCAGAAGCCTTTGTCCATTTTCATTTAACTTTCCTCTTCCAAATAGTCCAAGGCAGGTGGGCCAGGCTTCGTGGTCGCTCCCCACTCTAGCATTGAAATCTCCTAGGAGATAGATTGCCTCGTCTTTGTGGATGCCGGCTATTGCCTGGTCTAACGCTCCATAGAACTGGTCCTTCTCTTCCGGAGTTGAATAGAGTGTTGGGGCATACACACTAAGAATGTTTGCTGGGCCCGCAGTTGTTCTGAGTCTTAGAGTGAGGATCCTCTCCGTGCCTGATGACGGTGGTTCAATGGATGGTAGAAGAGTGTTTTTAACAGCGAAACCCACACCATGCTGTCTAGGTTCGTCTTTCGGTCTGCCTTGCCAGAAGAAGGTGTAATTGGCCTCTTTGAGTGAACCGTTGTCTGGGAGCCTGGTCTCCTGAAGGCATGCTATGTCAATCTTTAGCCTTTTAAGTTCTCTATCGATTATTCCTGTCTTCCGTGTGTCGTTTATGGACTGCAGATCATCAGTGATGCCGGGACACATAGTCCTCACGTTCCAGCTAGCGATTCGAAGAGCTGGGGTCTTCTTTTTCTTTTTTGTATTTCTTGGTGCAGGGCTTAGTGGCCCACTTGTTGAGTGGTACTCTAATCTCCACGCACCCAGTGGAGAAGGCAGGCCATGACGGGATAGCACCTATTTGACTGGGGGCTGCCCAGTTTGAGGCGGGCGGTAGCTGTCCAGTGAGACATTGGTAGTCTCTCCCACCGTCGGAAGCAGCCCNTTTCAGAGTAATAACAAAAATTATTAGCTTACTCATTATGATGTTTAAAAAAAAAAAAAATTAATTAAATTTAAAAAAAAAAAAAAAACATGACGGCGGCGGGATTCGATCCCGCTATCACTAGTGTCGTATCATTGCAGAGCAACCCGACTATCACTTGATCTAGCCAAGCTGATGAAAATCAGTAATTTTTTAAAATTATAACTGTTTTTCATTTAATGGCTCAATCTAGATTTTCTTTTAAACCTTTAAAATTCATTAATAAGCTTATCTAGTGATCATGATATTTCATTATGAGAATTATGGTTTAGTATTTAAGTATTAGTAATAGCATATTTGAAAATACAAAAAATTGTTTACGACATGTCGTAACTTGTCGTAACGGCAGACAACCCGGTCGGATGTTGCTGGCGTTACGACATGTCGTAGCACCAGCCACATCCGCGCGGGTTGTCTGCCGTTACTTTGTCATTGTCGTAGCAGTAGACACTCCGTATTAGTTAAACTAATAACTGATTGATTTCTGATTATTTAATTATTTATTCTGTCACTGAGTCACCTAACTTAATTTAAGTAAATAAATGAATATTCTCAAAGTTATAATCAGATCATACATATTAAATAACCCACCTTGATGTCCTCTCAATGAGTTAAGCTCATGAAGCAGCGGTGGAAATTGCGAAAACAAAAATATATGTAGCATATGACTCATTGTTAGTCATTCATGTGTCGTATCTTACCTGGCAGTGTAATTTTGCTTCGGGAATTCCCCCAAACTAAAAATATTTTAATTTTTTAATGGTTCATAAAAATAAATAAATAACACGAAATGACCTTTTAAAATGGCGTCTCATCTTAACTTTCCACGTAAAACTACTACTCTTTCATTTATATTTCATTTAAAATACATCATTTCATAGGGCATAAGTGCAATTACACGATCTTACTTCTCATTAAATAAGTTATTCAAGTTATTTGCTACAAATTTAATTATTAATACTTAATACCATGTTTGTTGATAATAGTATTGTAATAGTTTTTAATAATACAGAATACACTGACTCTGACTGACTACTCACACTTGACAGTCTTGACAAGTTTGATTCGCCATGGCCATGACATGAGACGACTCGTCAGCATATGATCAATAATGGTCCAAGTTTAAGACAATTTAATCTCTGCACTGAAAGTTAACATTAATACCTTAGATCAGATTAGAAATAAATTTATATTAAAGTTGCATAGAGTCAGAGTACTTCACGAAATATATGTGATTTATTTTGAAACTCAAAATTAAATACTGTCTGTACTGTAACAGTGCACACTCAAGTACACTGTACTGTCACTTAACTGTCACTGGTCCTGGTAACATTTGACTCCAAGTCTCAAGTTTTATTGTAGTTGTCTTAGTTGTAGCAAAGGGGTAACGAGTGTAGAACATACTTTAGACTTGTGACTTTAGAAGCTAGAAATTAAAATCACTTCTAAAGTATGGTCTACAGTTTTGCAACAGTCTACACCAAGATTGCCTTAAGTTAGAGCCCAGTAGCTGTAGACTGTAGACCATCACCATGCCATACTCATACTTGGGACTTTAAAATTAAAAGTAACCTGTGATTGTGACGTTTTAATTTTAAATTTAGAGCCTGACCTACCAAAGCATAAATGAAAATTTGGGCTCTTTTTTTGTATTGTATGTATAATGTATTGTAAAAGTCATGTTTTTCCGTTTCATAAAGCTATTTGCATTTTTAAAAATTACAGAGTTATTCTTTTTTATTAATAATTAATAAAATAGTCTGTAACACTTTTGCAATAACATACTATTGAAAGAGGGCTACTGATATTAATACTGGCATTGTGTTTGAGAGTGGCAGCTGTTTTCTTATTGCATTACTGTTACCAAACTTAAACTGATTAACCTAATTGATAATTTAACAAATTAGAACTTACAATAGTACTTAGCTGCATAGGTAGATAGATAGAACCCAGACTCACATTTGTATGGTACATAAAAGTGGCATTAAAAAAAAAATAATAATATAGTCTTATATTATAGTATAGCATATAGCATGGTCAGACTTAGCCATTCTATTATTTTCTATTATATAAGAACAAATGTTTAAACTAAGGTTGTTTACTGGTCCTAATATCTGGACCGTTTCTGTTACATCTGTACTGGTTAATCCTAAATTCAATTAGGGGCCATCCATATATTACGGAGGCAAAAAAGTCATATTTTCGTAAAAATTCACGCCCCCTTTAAAAATTAATTTAAAGCCAGAGCCTTTGAGTAGTCCATAAATCACCTGGGGGAGGGGGGGGTCATGCATTTTTGATGATGTGGGAAGAGGTTGAGGAGGTGTTTAAGATATATGGCATCACATCAAAATGCACAACTTTAAATAAAATATTTTATTGCTTGCAATTTATTTAACGACGTCTTCGATGTCTTCACAACGATATTAGAGTGCAGCCTTACACTAAATACGACTTTTAAATGATAAAAAGGTAATTTGCAACATGCTAATTTTCAATTAGAAAATACGGTTTTTAGGTGGGGTCATTTATGGACGACCCCTTTTAAGTTTTTTGTAACATCGTGTTTTTCATGTTCAACTTATTGAAGAAATACAATAGAACATTCAAATTTTATTGCCATCTATCCTGCATAAAGGGGCCATCCACACATGATGTGACGCGCCTGGGAATGGGAGCAGAGAAGGGTCATGCATTTGTGACAATATGAACAGAGGGGGAGGGGGGCTGTTTAAGAAGTGTTTAAAAATGTTATTTGGTACACGTTGGCAAGTATAGCCCAAACCCTTTTTACACCAGAAAATACAGTTGTTCCAGCAAGTTGATGATTGAAAAATAATGTGGCTTTTTTTTTTAATTCCATAAAATCACCACCTTAGGCTCACAAATATTGAAATTATTATTTGAAGGTGTCATAATGGAAAAAGCAGGGTGGGGCAAAGTTTTCTACATTCCCTTGTGGATTTTAAAAAAGAAAGTAAAATACTTTGCTACCTCAAACGAATTGTTTAAAACAGTTAACCAGGCCTAAAAAACAGTCTTAACAACCTTAATTTAAACTTCCACATAATTATAATACTTTTGTGATAAATGAACACCTCTACTGGTACTAATATTATAAAATTATTTGGGACATTTTTCAGCTGATGATATGATGCAAGCTCAACACTAAGCTCAATTCAAGACTTCATGAAGATGAAATAAACTTCACTGCTTCTGAAGTTCAAAGGTCGTTCACGAGATGTACAGTGTACAACAAGAAAATATGTAACAACCACATTTTTTAGGTTGAATTGGAAAAGCAGTTATACATTGTTCACCACAAAATCTAACTCATTCAGCCCAATATTAATATTTTTTTGTATTTATTCTTTAAGAAATTAATAAAAATTAAAACTCAAAATGATCTCAAAACTGGATTAATTCACTTCTAGTTTTTGGAGAAAGCAGCAGTTATTTCTTTCTCTTCAAAGGATAACTCAGGTGCAGGCTTATGAAATCAATAAAAAAAAGATTTACTCTGATCTCAGCCGAAAAAGCCAGGTAAAAACATTTTTTATACCAGATGTGTGTGTGTAAGCTGTTTTAGGTCATAAACTCTCCAGAACCGGCTCATCCAAATGAATTGACATGCTGTTTTCTTAAAATTTATCTGATGCATCTTCTTTAGAAAAATAAGAATATGCTTGAATTTTTATATTCCGGATGTGCTGCTATTGCTGCTGGAGTGCTCTCAGTCATTGATGCTGGAAAGTATATTATACATATAAATTATGAGCTGGTTGCTAGAGTGATGCAACTTATATCTTTCATTCTATCCCTGGTAGTCTCATTTTATGAACACATCAAACTTGCTTTTATTTCAATTATTGAATTCATCCTTGAAATCAAAACCTCTTTTATGTCAATAATTATTACAATTTGGAAAGTAATTCAAAATTCATCTGGATTTGTTCATTCCTGCTACACAAGTTTTGTCACCGCCTGCCTTAATTTTGCCAGCGACATCTTCAATGGATATCTTGCAGTTAAAGGGCTAATTACAAGTGGCTATGAACTGATAATCATAATGGCCCAAACCAGCTTGGGATTTCTCCTTACTTTGACAACAGCTATTTACTTCATTATAACTGCCATTGGTGGTTGTTTCTACAATTTAATAATAGGGGCCTGGTATGGGCTTGGATTTGTGCTTTCATCTGTGGCTTATTTCCCAATATATGTTATGCAGTGTATTGAAAATTTATTCAAAAATATTATTGAATCTTGTGCAAACATAATCACCGCCATAACAAAGGAGACATATCTTGGAATTGTTGTTCTGTGCTTACTTTATCTCACATTATCAAATACCTTTCAATACATGTATTGCCGTGGCCTTTCACTGTTTCCCAGGAGATTGAATAGCAGGCGGGGAAGATCTAGTCATTTAAACTGGCAAGTTGATACAGGATTTGAGAGTGATTTTGAAGATTTGTATGGATCAGATGCAGAAGATGGTCCTGTAACTACTGAAAGAGATCAAATCCATGATAGCGATGGTGATAGCAGCAGCAGTAACGATGAAGACACAAATAACAGTGATTCGGTTCAATCAAGCAGTTCTGACATATCAGACAATGATTCGGATGAATACACTGTTGTCACAGAGGAATCAGACAGTGATGCCTCCATCAATTCGCAGACATTTTCAACAGAATCCAGTGATCATGAAATAGAGGTACAGCTACCTCGGGTTGATGAACAGTACAATCTTTGCCACAGGTCATCAACCCCATCAAGAATGCACAAATTTATTACCAGCCCAGAAGACTTTGACCGGGAAATGGAGAGGGAAAGGGATAAAAGAAAGTGTGTGGTGTGTCAAGATGAGATCAAGTCTGTGTTGCTGCTTCCTTGTAAGCACATGTGTATGTGTGTCATGTGTGCTGAACAGATCGTCAGGTCACAAATAGCTGGACGTAGAGTTTGTCCATTATGTCGCTCAAAAATAACTAAAGTTATGAACATTTATGTTTGAGAATAATATGAGATATTTGCTTGCATACCTGCATCACGCCTTAATCATTTAATTCATGCTTCTAATTTTGTTATATTTGTGCTCTTAGCCATATCTAATAAATTTTTCTTGAAATTGTTTTAGTCACTGAACACTCTTTGAAAAATCTTTGTTCAAATTATAGTGAACATATGTAACCATTTGGCATTTTTCTCTGATGAAATATAAATATGCATTACCTATATAACTGTTAATTTAACAGGTCATTTTTTTAAAAATGTTAAATATTAATTATTTCGGTCCAAATATCTGTATCTTCAACAGATTAACTTATTAGTAGTGTAGTTAAACTTTAAATGTTTATTTATTCAACATTTAAATTTCCTTACTACTATTAATACTAATACTTAATTTTGCTAACGTTTATAATATAATATTTGTAGAGGGTTCTTTTTTTTAAAAATTAAAATGCCCTGCAATTTTAGTTCTAATTTTCAATAAAACAATAATTTTCATATAATGTTATCCTAATGGTGAAATTATTTCAAAATCTTTTTCTAGGAGTAGGAGGATAAAGGGGCTCAGATTAGAATAACCTTACAATTACTCCTTATAATATATTATATATGCTCCTTTGGATAAATGTGCATATTTGTTTCAAATTAGAGAGATGAAGGGAATCTTTTACAAAGTTCCAATCAAAATACATTTGTACTTAAAAGCATTACTGCTGTTGTAAAATTTATTTTTAAAAATATTTTGAAGATGTCAGCTATAGCCCTAACACTAACAGTCAACAATGGGAAACATTCAGTATCTTATCTTATATGTTACAGACGCTCCTTCTGTACAGAAGATTATTGCGTCCTACATATTTCTATGGTTTGTGTTTAGTCCTGTATTCTTACTAGAGTTTTAAAAGATGATAAAGTGGTGGCTTTCCTGGTTTCTTCAGGCAACCCATTCCACGCCCGAATACCGGACGGAAAGAAAGAAAACTTGTATGTGTTTGTTCTTGCATATGGAATAAGAAAGGTGTTTTTATCTTTATGTCTATTTGAGGGTTGTATTAGGTTATCTTTGTGTTGTATTTCTAAATTAGAATTAATTGCCTTATGTATAGTTACTAATTTACTCTTGGTTCTTCTATCCTCTAGTGTTTCAAGGTTTAATGATTTAACTAATGGTGTTACTCTTGTCAGTTTTGAATATTCTCCAGTAATGAATCTGGCAGCTCTTTTTTGTATTTGTTCTAACTTATCAATATTTTCTTTGGTGGATGGGTCCCATACTGAAGATGCATATTCTAGTATAGGTCTCACCAGGGTGAGATAGCATTTTAGTTTTATATCTTTGTTACATTTGTAAAAGTTTCTTTTTATAAAGCCTAAGGTTTTGTTTGATTTTTTAATAACTTCATTGACATGGGGATTCCAAGATAGTTTCTCATTTATTATGACTCCTAAGTATTTCGCATCTTTAGTTTGGGTTAGTTCTTTTCCATGAATGAAATATTTTGAATTTATTTGTTTCTTTTTCTTTGTTACTCTTAGCAGTTGACATTTTTCTGGGTGGAAGGACATACTCCAGTTAGTTTCCCATTTTATTAATTCATCTAAGTCTTTTTGTAAAATTTTGCTATCTTGTTCTGACTTGATTGTTCTATAGATTATACAATCATCAGCAAATAACCTAACTTTAGTTCCTGTTGAGATATTGTTGGGTAAGTCATTTATATAAATTAAAAATAGTAAGGGACCTAGGACAGTTCCTTGTGGAACTCCTGAGTTAACCTTTATTGGTGTAGATTTAGAACCATTAATTATTACAGTTTGCTCCCTACCCAATAGGAAATCTTGGATCCAGTGATGTAAGGGACCTGAGATTCCAAAGTATTTAAGTTTTTTGAGTAAACTAAGGTGGTGAACTTTGTCGAATGCTTTTGCGAAGTCTAGTAATATTGTATCTATTTGATCATTATTATCTAAGCCTTTTGATAGATCATCTATTAGGCCTATCAATTGTGTTTCACATGATCTGTTCTTTCTAAGTATTCCTAATATAAATAATATAATTGTAATTTAAAAATGGTTATTAAAAAAATAAGCCTATCATTACTATCAAAGTTGTAATTGTACACAGTAATAAATTCCACACATCACCATTAACACTAAATCGGTGACAAAATGGCCCTCCCATTTAAAAAAAAACAAACTTTTAACCACTTAGAATTATTTAACCTTAAAAGCAGGATAGTTTATGTATTGATTGACAAAATGATTGTATGGGCATTTGCAACAACAAAATACTGCCAATATTATTATATTGACTGATAAATTTTGACCAGCATGATTATAGTAAATTCCGGTAATCAATCAATTTTAGGTTATCACAACTTTACTTAAATTTATTTGGCAAGTTTTTAATTTAGTTTTAATCATAATACTGAATAATTTAGTTATATTCAAATCTTCTGCCATCCTTCTACTTGTATAAAAAGTAATCAAACCAAACCATATTTGAAAGAAGAGATGTATTTTTCATGAGTTTTGTCATTAA
Organism: Radix auricularia; assembly: GCA_002072015.1. Taxonomy (NCBI): domain Eukaryota; kingdom Metazoa; phylum Mollusca; class Gastropoda; family Lymnaeidae; genus Radix; species Radix auricularia. Next base: position 170,362 of record MUZC01000457.1, on the reverse strand, counting down.
ATTCATATGCTTGTACTCTCAGCATCTGCAAACGTTATTTGGAATGGGTTGTTTTTTTTTTAATAGAGCAACCAAACCCATTGCTCCTGTACTCTGGGATACTTTTTTTTTGTCCCCACACTGACAAAGTTATGAGTTTGTTTAAACATTTTATGTACCGGTACTGTAAGTAATTTGGGCATTTTGCAGCCCATTAAAAATGCAGCTTTAAATGTAAGAAACCACCTATCTATTTATTTCATTGTGTAAAAATTTATAATTTATATGTTGTGAGATTAGGCATAGATCTGTATTACAATTTATACTGGTACTAAAAGCATGTCTGAAAATGTATGTCTGTGTATTTCTTGTAAGTGAATCAATTATAATTATATTATTATTTTTAAAAATGAAACTTTGTGATCTCTTCTTAAATGGCACCTTTATCATTTGAACTGTCTTTTTTTTTTTTTTAAACCATAATTTCCTCCACACCAGCTAAATTCAACAAGCATAATTTTTTTAAAATGATTTTTCAGGTCATGTTGTTTAAATTTAGAGGAAAACTCATTTTTATAAAAGAGTAACTGATCTTCATATGCCATAACCTAATTCATCACTTTACACAGTATGAGAGAGAATTAAATTAACAAATAATTATATAATTTTTGATATTGGTTGATTTAAATTAAATTTTGTTTAAATTAAGTCATAAAATTAAAATTGACTTCCTATAATTATATGCCGAAATAAGGTTAGGCACATATTGAATTAGTGTTCCATCATTTAAAACTCAAACCACTTGAGTCCTAAAAACTGCAATTGATTTTATCATCATGGCACCATCACACTGTTTATTTCAGGTTTATAATGTATAACAAGGGGACCAGCAAAATGCCAAGTCTCAATACTCACACTATTGGTACCACACCAGAACACTATTTTCAAATATTTATATTATTTAATATTTTGTCCAAAGAATAGTAAAGCATATTTTATTTACTTTTTGTGCTTATCCAACTGTGAAGCAAATACTGTGAGATTTAAATGTAATATAAATGTCTGATACTATTATTAGTTTAAAAACAGAACATATTTATAATTTCACTACTGAATATGGAAATTTTCAAGATGATGTAGATAAGGATATCTTTGGACTGCTGTAAATATGTAGAATATAAATATAAAATGATAAAAATTAATTTTGTTAAAATTTAGTTTTAGATTTGCATCAGTATCATGTTACTGGTTGCTTGATCTTATTTTTGTTTACTTTTTAAGTTCTTTGGTTAATTTAAATTTTGTTTAAATTAAGTCATAAAATTAAAATTGACTTCCTATAATTATATTGCCGAAATCAGGTTAGGCACATATTGAATTATTGAGACAATTTTTCCAGTTTATCGTAACTTTTTGTAATTAATTTATTGTGTTGTAATTATATTATCCTGTTTAAGTTTATGATTATAATGTTAATGTTTCAAATTAAATTTTCAAATTTTGTTGGGCCATATTAAAAGCTCCTTACAAACTAAGTAATATTTCACAATGTATTTATTATTATTAAATCATTAAATAAACCAGAACTGTCTGGATTTTAAGTGTGCTTTAATTTATATTTTGTTCTTCAACTTTAATTTGTAATTGTGATATTTTGATAATGCATGTCATTTCATTAACTTATTAAAGTAAGTTAATTTAAAAGTAAAAGTGTTAAAACTTAATTTTTTTTCAATTTGATTGGATGTTTATCAAGATTTTTTTTTGTTAGTGGACTATTACTATTAAATGGAAAAATTTTGTGAAGGGGGTAACATTACAATTACAAACAAAGATTGCTTTTATCTGGATAACAAAACAAAATTTAGTCAAAAGTTTTTGTATTTATGCATTTCAATATTACGTTAAGTGTTTCTTTTATTACAACCACGTCAATAGCAAAGTCAATAGTGCGCTCGCCTCACAAGCTGAGGGGCGTGGGATCGTGCCCACAAAAAGCCGCTATAAAAATGTTGCGAAATGACCAACGCTAAGAAAGCCCTCCGCTGACCTGGAGAGGGATGGGCGCCGCCAGTGTCTATCAAGCCTGAGAATGCTCTAATGGAAACATTAGAATCCCCTACGACCTCGAAAAAAAAGAGGTTATGGGGAAAAAATAATAATAAATAAGAAGACCTCAACGGCTATGTGACATTTTCAAATTTTTTTTAAGCTATCCCCTGTATCTGATAAAGGATCAAAAATAGAATATTGTGAATGAGGTTTTATGAAAAAATTATGTATCTAATATTTCAAATCTATTATTATCTATTTAGTTAATTTATAAGAAACCTGTATCAATTTTTAAGTTTAAAACTTAATATCTCAAAACTACAAAAATGTGACATAGCCATTTCTTCCCTCAAGCTCTTCAAATTTAAATAACCATATAATTTTTTCTAATATGAACCGATTAATCATTTTCCCCATTATAAATAATTATATTTCTTATACATGGGGTATAAGTCCAAGGATCTGGAAAGGATTAAGGACATGTACAGAGGTACCTCTGTAGTTATCTCGACCACTGCTAATGCACCAATCCAAGCCAGCATGTTTTTTTAGGTAACCACCAAATTCCCTAGGTCATAGCATTTTAAATTTGTATAGGTTATGCTGAATCTTTATGTTGCTATTGTTACCGGACTCAAATATCTCAGAGCACAAATAAGGAAAAAAATATCACTTTAACATCAGCTGTCTTCACCATGCGTCAGAGGTTAATTTAATTATAATATATCATGTGTTCTACTGATGTGAGTCAGATCGTCAATGGCTTAAACTTAGGCCATGTCATTTGGATAACAGGACCTTGAACCTTTTTTAAATGACAATTGCCCCCATGCTGCAGTAAGCTCATGCCAATCAGCATTGAAATGTTTGGTAATCAGGCTTTAATTTGATCTCATACAAAATAATAAATTAAGGTGTCAAAACCCAGCATAGTTGATTGATATAAAATTAAAATATTGTAATGATCAGAATAGTGGTCATGGCAACCATTCAGTCAGTCAACCGTATGATTCTACTACTAAATATTATCTTTTTAGAATTGGTTAGGAAAACAAAGTTGAAGATTCCCAACCCCAAGGCCACTATATTAGAATTATTATTTGAATGTATTAATTTAAAATAAAGCAATCTTTAAAAAAATTGATCATTTTCTAAAACTGGATAATATATATAAATAAAGAAACGTAATAGAAAAGGCAAATTGAGAAGGGAATAGTTTTCAAATATTTTAATTTTGAACAAAATAAGTTTATTCTTTCTTAGCAGTGCGCGTTCTGCTTTTAATTACAACAGGTTTCTGGCTTTTAAGAATAGCACATGTCCTTCTAACAGCAGAGTTAACCAAGTCCCTGCGGTAGTTATTGGCCTTCAGTGAGTTGCGAATGACAGCAATGGTTTTTCTTGGACCTCTCTTCAGCTCAACTCTTGTCAGGGATTTATTTGGCTTACGTAAACCTTGAGAAAAAGTAATTTATTTAAACATATTAGTTAAGTAACAGTAACTGAATGCATAATATGTAATTTTTTAAAAAGTTTTTCTTAAATGTGGTTGCAGCAGAGCACAAAATCAGCCTCATGCAATTATTGAAAACATCTCTCCCCCCCCCCCCCCCCCCAATAAGTTAATGAAAACCAGTGGTAAAGTACAAGTCCAATTACACAGTAAATCTATGACCTACGGCAGCAAAGGCAGAATGATTCCATTATGTTTCAAACGCATCTAAGTTTGTTCAAGCCAAATTATTCATTTCTACTTCAAAACCTGCTGGAATTCAGAGCTTGTGAAAATAGTAAGATTTATTTTTCACTTAACTCAAAATGTAATTTCATATTTTTTTTAATTGTCCAAGTACAACTATAAATAGATTTGCCTCAAATTATTAGACGATAAGGCTTCAGAATAAAAGAACTGAATATATTTTTTTAGCAATAAGTATGCCTGAATTAAATAGGAATGATTAGCTACTGAACAATGCCTAGTCATGGAAAGCATAAAAGTCATTTCATAGTCATTTTTGATTTAAAATACAGTAATGTTAACAGTTTTTACCTTTTCCTTTTCGGGTTACCAACACAACACCCTTCCCATCTTTTGTTGGTTCAACTCCAACTGTCTTAGCATGAATCAGGCCATTGTAACGGAAAGAATTCCTGCTTTTCAAGTTATTTGGCTCCTGGAGAAAAGAACATTCCAAGGTTAAATAAATATCTAAGCGCGCACACAAAATCTTGTTGCCAATAATAAAAAAAAAATGATAAACTAGACATTCAAGTCATTTTTCAGCTTGTCTTATCACAAGACAAAATTTAAAATAAAACAAATTTTACACTGACAAGTTAAGTTCAGGGAGTAGACACAGTGAAAGAGTATAATAAATAAAATTTATTTCTAGCACTTGACCCTCTTATTTTTAGCAGTAGATCTATCTTGTTTACTCATTGACAACAATAATGAATTAGTTCTGTGAAAAGTCATGTGACATCTAATGACAGCATAGTTTATGATATAAACTTCATGCAGGAGAATTATGAGGTGAAGCCAAAAAATCCCTCAAAAACAAAAGTAAAAAATGTTTTCTGCTATCTATAGTACGATTTAAGATTTTTTTAAAAGTAACCCACATTACTTAGAGAAGAAAATAATGGGACAAGACATTAAATAAAATGATAATGTGACAAAACCTCACCAGACTCATGTTCTGCTTACTCCTCTTCAATAAAGTTGAGGAGTTATTCCTAATAATCAACCAGGCAACATCAGCAGAGGCCATTGTTCCTTTAAAAATACATGTGGAATTTGTATTTATTATCTTGAATTATAGCATTAAATGACTTGGAGTAGGCATGGGATTGATTAATCTGTACAGCTTTAACCACTCAATTTTAAAAAATATTGCATGCATCCAAGTTGAAGGTTTCTTAAATATTTTGAAAAGACAATATCTAGATTGGCTTTTCCTCAACAGTACCTCTGAAAAATATGAAAATGGTGCATATGGCAACTAATCCCTAAATTACTAAACTATCCTTTATGAATATTACTTTTATAAGATCCCATGGATTATCAAAGGAACCTTACATTTTATTTGATTAAATATTGAAATTGTATTTTATAGCGCTGTTATCGATTAAACTAAATTTAATCGTTAACTTTTGAAAAATTACCTATTAATTAATCGATAATTTTGTTAAGGCTAGAAATGAATATGTATGACGTCATTAAACTGAAAATTTCAAGGGAAGTAATAAAACCAGGCAATTGATATTTTTATTAAGTTATTTTTAAAACATAGTTAATGAAATACGTTAAATAACGTATTAAAGTTTAGGCACTTGAATGAAAATTTCTAATTAATTTTAAAATATAAAAGTAATACAGCCATATAGAAATTCTTTGACGATTAACAAAAAGATAAAAATCACCTTTTATCGCAAGTGGTTCAAAAGTTATGTTTTTTTTTCTAAAACCTCATAATAACTTTTTTTCACTAGGTTGTTCTCCTGCACTTTTTGTGCCATTTTATGGCATTTTTTAAAATGCACATCACTTAAGTATTTAATTTAATTTAAAAGATATAATATTGTTAGGAGATATATTTTAAATATAAGTAGTTCAATATAAAATGCATGAATTTAAATTTTGTTTTTATAAAACAGGTTATTTTAATTTAAACTTTCCAACTTTTTTAAACAGAGAAGTTTGAACGTAAAAAAATAAAATAAAAACTATTATTAATTATTTATCAATAAAGCGATCTTTTTTTTAAAAAAAAACAAAACATTTCTTCTATTTTAATCACTATTTTATCGATTAAAATAATTTTAATCGATAAAATAATTTACCGATTAATCGGGAAATTAATCTGTAATTTCCGCAGCCCTAGTATTTTATTTACCACCAGCCGATTTATTAATAAAATTTATTGTCTACATTTTACCAACACAAAATTACAACAAATAGGCCTACTGACTTGATAATAAATAATAAACCTGTAAAGGCACAGCAAACAAAACAACAATAATTTGAGATCTACTATGTAAATAATTAAATATGGGTGAGACTACAATCAGGCTAATAGATTACACCCACATCTCACCCACATTTTGTTAGTTACATAACAGTTCCCAAATTTTAAAGATGGACTGTGACTAATTTATGGTTTCCCAAAATAATAGCTACTAGATACGACCTGCAGCATGGCAAACGCTGAAGACGTGCATATAGACTATAGACAGTGCAAAGAACAGGGGTGTGGGCAAGACAGGACATAAACAGCAGCACGAATAAATAAATATAATGCTAGTAAACTTCGGGGCAGGGGGAATCGCCGACGCATTGTTAGTTTCGAAACTGGGGTTGTTGTTACCTACCCCCCCAAACTTTACTACTATCGGACTATCGCTTGCCAATAATATAATATGATTGGTCAACATCAGCGAGGGTCATTTTCATTTCACATGCTTAATAAATTTGCACATGGCATGTTCTTGTTCTGGGGAATTTTATATAGATACCTTGTCCATGTCATATGTACTAGGCTCAACCAGGACAGGATTTATTCATTTATATATAATCTACCAATAGGTTATGAACAATAGCCAAGGCTGCAATTCAAAATTAGCAGTTTCAAGGGCTACAGACACTAATTTTCTTTTATCAATGATATAGATATAGCAGTGTAGTAACTAGTTCAGAGAGGGTCATGGGATGTCTGTTGTTTTTGTTGTGGAACCTTCTAGTCCATGAGGGACATCTACCGATCATCGCCGGCGTCTGCACTTCCTCCTAGGACATAGGCCACCTACAAGAGCCCTCCAGGCATCTCTATCCTGGGCCATTTTCTCCAGGATCTTCCATTCATGGTCAATTCTCTTGATGTCTGCCTCCAATTCTTGGCGCCAGGTGTTTCTTGGACGGCCTCTTTTCCGTTTACCCTGTAGGTTCCATTTCAGGGCTTGCCTTGTTGTATTAGAAGCAGGTTTCCTTAGTGTATGACCGATCCACCTCCACCGCCTTTGAAGAATCTCTTCCTCAATGGGCTTCTGTTTAGTCCGCTGCCACAGTTCCCGGTTGCTGATTTTGTCCGGCCGGTTGCTGATTTTGTCCGGCCAGTGAATTCTGAGAATCCTTCTTAGACAATTGTTAATGAAGGTCTGGATTCTGGTCAGGTTTACAGCCGTTGTTCTCCATGGGATGTCTACTGACAACTTAACTTATAAACTTATACCATATCCCCTAAACTTCAAGCAGTTAAAAAGTCCATGGCATATCTTTAAAATGAAACACAGCCTCGCCCTGGTTGACATAGGCACTTTACAAACCTATTTTGTCAGACTTGGCTCTACAAATTTTTACTCCATATCCATAACAATGGTACATATTTGTAATCCAATGGTACATTTATCTTGTTATGCATGATAGAAAAAAATAACTGCCTTTTTAAAAAAACAGAAAATTGCAATTAGGAATAGTTGACGTGGACAATGTGGTACATAAATATCAATCAATATATATATATATATATATTAAGTTTGTTAAGACCGCTCGTTTTTGAGGACCGATAACCATTCAAAAAAAAGTCCGGTTAACCGCTCATCCTTATATCCCTAATGTTTTGAGAACTAACAAGAGAATGTTGTCGCCTCGCGTCGTCTGATGGCATCAAAGCCCACTTCCCCCCGCTTGCGTTCAGCTCTTTCCGCATTGCCCTCAATTCATAGCATTTTTTTTTAATCCAAAAAATTAACTAAACAGTGATGGTTAATTGTCTTTTTTATATTTTATTTTGAGTACTTGTACTTCACCGGTCTAAATAAGAGGACAGGTTCAATTGTTCGTTAAAATTAGCGAAGTATTTTTCATTAGTTTAAAAAACCAACGCCTCGCCCCGTCCGTTGTGGGTCTAAATAAGAGGACAGGTTCAATCGTTCGTTAAAGTTAGCGAGGTATTTTTCATTACTTTCAAAAACCAACGCCTCGACCCTTCCGTTTTGACGTCATGTTTACCTCTTTTGTGTGTGATGCCGGTCAACTCGCGTATTAAAATTAATAATATAATAAAATTATAAAGCTACTGAGTAAACAATGATGATAAAATGGAATTTTTTTTTTTAAAAAAAAAACATTATTTTTCAATCGTCAACTCGCCAGAATAATTGAATTTTGCGATTCACACGTTCACCCTCCCCGTTTTTTTCTGTTCAAATAGGGTTTGAGCTACACTGGCCGTACTGTTAATGTTGTAAACAAATGCCTTTGATAGGCAGGAAAACGTTTACTAAAGACCGAACTCGAATTTGTGGACCTATTAATCGCCCGGTATCTTTGCTACGTCTTTCAAATACCTCTCGTAATATAGGTACATGTACTTCACTAAGCGGCGTGCGCCAATACGTTTTTTGAATGCCTGAAATGGACTATAAACCCGGTGATCAGAAAATGCCGATAGGTCACGGGGTCATATGCTTTTATAGCTTTCTTTGTCTTTATAAGAAACAGACTATAATAAATATAAATAGAAACAGCCTCGGCCTTGACCGTTGTTGACATCAAACACGCACTGTTAGTAACTAGTACTATTAGTTGTGAACTTCAGTGAAGCAAGGCTATAACGCGTCATGTACGCACGCTTACAGCTTGGAGACTGAAGGTTTGATTAGTTTGAATGCCAACCTAGGCTACTAGCAAGCTGGATCGTGGTATCGCTTTTACTCACCGTGACAAAGCGAAAGGGAGAGGCGCGTTACGGCTTGTGTTGTTGTTTTTTTCACTACGTTACCGCTAGTGGTTTTTTGTTGTTGTTTTCTTTTCGGTTACACGGTCCTGAATAAAGATGACCAATCCTGATCTGAGGACCGGTTAACCAGCTAACCGGTTAACAAGCTTAATATATATATATATATATATATAAAACAAAATTGATATTCATGTTTATTCTTTTAAACATTTCAGAATCACTGATTCATCAGGTCCCAATTAACTTATTAATAAGCCATCTAACAAAAGTAAATATAGTAAATAGTACTAAATTGTCTTATCTATAAGTCTATAAAGAATAAAGATGCTCCTTCTATACTAATCTATACAGAAGATTATTGCATCCACAGACCATGCCGGCTTGTTAGCAAGTGATTCAGCGTTCACAGGCCACTGCTATGATTCCATTCATTACCCAGCCGCATTCGTTTCCCTAACTAGTGTTTGGGTGCCCATGCCCATTCGGAGCTGGGTGGTTTTAGGCAATTTAGGGATGTCCAGATGTTCTAGGCCCCAGTAACAAATCCTTGCCTTCACATGGATTCAAACCCATGATCTAGGTACTTGGATAAATCATTTTTCTTTTTGTGAATAATCTTTGCTGAGTTATACGCCCCTTGTTCAACTTTTTGTCCACTTAAAAATGTAAACAATGAGCATGTGTGTAAAGAAAATTGCACTTTTCTGTGAAATTTCTTGATGAAATTGGATGTGGGATATATCATTTTAAAGATAATTGGATGCTGAACATTACAAACTATGTTCTCCAATTTTTTTGTGCTGAATTTCATTATTAAAATGTAATTAATTGAGTAACAGTAAATTAACTACATAAAATAATATAAATATCTTTAAGAGTCGCCATCACTCGCGATTTTAATGGTAACTACTGTTTTCAGCATCCAAATATCTACAAGAATTGATAAAGTCCCATCCCCCCCCAACCTCCCCCAAATATAAAAAAAAATTTATCAAAACTATCACTACATGGTTTTTACCCTACTTTTCAAGATGGCCGACATTTTCTTCTATGTACCTCAGCCAATTATTTCAAATTTGATCTAATCTAGCGCCTAAACAATATTAATAACACTATTTTAAGTTACTTAAGGTATAGAAGATTAACTAACAAGCAATATAAATAGATATTTCATTTGCATTTGTAAATACTAATTTGTTTTCCCGAGATATAAAAAAATGTAATGTTTAGGGGCAGTTTGATGTGCTTGACTTAATATTTTGGATAATTACTTTTAAGTTGTGCTCAATTTTAAATATCACATATGCAAATTTTACGGCCATTTTGAATATTAATGAGTCAAACTTGCGTAATTCAGAATTAATTTTAGGACGCTTGTTTTGGCAATGATATGACGAATGCGGAAATGTATGGTTTGTTATGGTTATCTTCAGTCATTTCTGAAATAACTTTAATTAACTGGTATTTTAAACAGCTGTCTCAGTCTCACTGCCCAATTTTCACTTTTGTCTGTTTTATATTTTCTTATATGTCTCAATTAGCGGAGTTATCCCAAAATAATTCACTAAAAAATTCATAACTTTCTTTAGAAATAACATAAAACTATAATTTTGGTATCAATAAATTGCATTTTTCAAGCCCTTTCCAACCAACTAGATCATCTCCGACCGGGCCGACCTTATCGGCGGCCATCCAAACCCTAAAATCTTCAATTTTCAGAAATTCTAAAGCTATACCTAACCCAAACCCTAAAAATCATCAATTTTTCGAAATTCTAAAGCTAACCTAACCCAAACCCTAAAAAATCGGAAGAGACGCGACGCTCCGGTCGGAGATATAGGTTTTAGCCCTAAAGTCTAAGACTAAGCCTAAAATTTAAAAAAACAAAGGAAGAGAATGGATAATTAATTGCTAAATAACCCATTTGGGAACGTATAATCGGTTTCAGCCAAATTATCTTCTACTCTCGACTCATTTTCGATGGATGCTTTCATTCTGCCATGGCCTTAAATTATAATTCAGATTGAGTATACCTCAGGCTCAGGCTTCGGACACTATTCAGATGTATGCTCACTCTTATCGATAATTGGATAACACGTGTAAATTAAGAGAAATCTCAATGAATAAAAACACAGCGGACCGATGAATGAAAATTAAATATTCAATTATATAATAAATAATACTTCAAAAATTAATACTTCGACTATCATAAAGAAAACTTAATTATGATATTCTAATTGAGATACAAGTAAGACTTCTTTCAAGACCTACCTACTTCTTTGGAAACACAAGGTAAAAGAACGCTTCCGGTTTTTCTCTTTATTAATGCGCAAATTAAAATATAGATCCGAACCAACCCTTACAAACGTAACAGGTCTTTTGAATCTATCTCTTAAAATTATTTTAAATTACATTTTACTTGATTATGGTTTATACATTATTTTTAAGAGTTGAAAATGAAATCTTTTTTTAAAGAATTTTTTAATCCCTTTTCACTAAGGGCGATGTATTTTAACTGATACGATAAATCTAATACTCTAGGTGCTACGTTTACTTCCAACAAACTTTTTTTAACTACAATAGTTGCTTCGTGTACAAGGCTGGGACTTTTTCACATTCAACAGTAATCCTCGTTATCACTCATACTTTCAGCTCTGGGGAATTGTTTCTGTATGTCTGATTCATTGATTAGTATGTTTGAATGGTTTAGTTAAATTTTAAATGACAAAACTAAAATGCTACCTCACCCTGGTGAGACCTATACTAGAATATGCATCTTCTGTTTGGGACCCATCCACCAAAGAAAATATTGATAAACTAGAACAAATTTTAAAAAAAAACTGCCAGATTCATTACTGGAGAATATTCAAAACTCACAAGAGTAACACCATTAGTTAAATCATTAAACCTTGAAACACTAGAGACTAGAGGATAGAAGAACCAAGAGTAAATAAATAATCTATACTAATAAAAGGGAAAGCCCTCACTGACTGACTGACTGATTCATCACTAATTCTCCAACTTCCCGTGTAGGAAGAAGCATGAAACTTTGGGAATTATTGGGTACCCTCTCACTACGAAAATTGGCGAATTTTTTTTTTTTTAAATCTCGCTCATGTGGGTCCGTGGGCCCAAAAACTGTTTTTTCCTACATCACTAATTCTTCAACTTCCCGTGTAGGTAGAAGCATGAAACTTTGGGAAGTTATTGAATACCCACAAGCGACGAAAACTGGAGAAAAATAATTTTTAAAATCTCACTCATGTGGGGCCGGGGGCCCAAAAAGATTTTTTCTTTATATGTATCTATAAAAATTAAAAATCACCCATTTTCCTATTTCCCGTGTAGGTAGAAGCATGAAACTTTGGGAATTTGTTAAGAACGCTCTCACTACAAAAATTGGCGAAAAAGAATTTTAAAAATCTCGCTCATGTGGGACCGGGGGCCCAAAGATTTTTTTTAATACATCACTAATTCTCCAAGTTCCCGTGTAGGTAGAAGCATGAAACTTTGGGAAGTTGTTGAATACCTACTAAAGACGAAAATTGGAGAAAAAGAATTTTAAAAATCTCACTCATTTTGGACCGGGGGCCCAAAAAGATTTTTTCCTTATATGGGCTCTTTAAAAATTGAAAATCGCCAATTTCCTATTTCCCGTGTAGGTAGAGGCGTGAAATTTTGGGAAGTTGATGGGTACCTTCTCACTACGAAAATTGGCGAAAAATAATTTTAAAAATCTTGCTAATGTGTGGCCGGGGGCCAAAAAAGATTTTTTCCTTATATGGGCTTTATGAAAATTGAAAATCACCAATTTTCCTATTTCCCGTATAGGTAGAGGCATGAAACTTTGTAAATTTTTAAAGTACATGCTTCCGACGATAATTGGAAAAAGAAAATGTTAGTTTCCCACCTATGGGGGCTGGGCTCCCAAAGGGTTTTTTTCATTATATGAGCTATATAAAATTTGAAAATCACCTATTCTCCTATTTCTCGAGTAGGTACACTCATGAAACGTTGGGAATTTGATAAATACACTTTCACAATGCTAGCAGGTGAAATCATATTTAAAATATCCCTTACTGGAGGGCCGGGGCCCAAATTTTAAAAACTGAAAATCACTAATTATCACAATCCCCATGTATGTAGAAGTATAAAACTTTAGGAAGTTGTTAAGTACAATCTCCCGATGATAAGTGGCGTAAAAGAATTTTGATAATCACAATCATGGGAACCGGGGCCCCCAAAACGTTTTCTTTTTCCTTATATGAGCTTTTTAAAAATAAAAAATCACTATTTCTCCTATTTCCCATATAGAAGCATGAAACTTTGGAAGTTTATCGACTACAAGCTTCCGACGAAAATTGTAAAAAAAAAAAAGAATGTTAGAACTCCCTCTAATTGGGAACCAGAGGCCCAAATATATTTTTTCATATGTTAAAAACCGACTTATCACTAAATCTCCAATTTTCCGTGTAGGTAGGAGCATTAAACTTTGGATAATTTTTAAGTACCCTCTCACGACGAATGTTTGTGTAAAAGAATTTTGAAATACACACTTATGGGGGCCGGGGCCCCAAAAAAACGTTTTTTTAGCTTAATAAAAATTGAAAATCAGTAATTCTCCTATTAACCGAGTAGGTAGAGTCATGAAACGTTTGGGAAATGATAATTACACTTTCACGATGGTAGCAGGGAAAATATATTTAAAATATCCCTTACTGGAGCCGGGGGGGGGGGGGCAAAATGTAGTTTTTTCCTGATATAAACTATATAAAAACTGAAAATCACTAATTCTCCCTTTCCCCATGTAGGTAGAAGCATGAAACTTTGGGAAGTTGTTGAGTACAATCTACCGATAAAATTTGGCGAAAGAGAATGCTAAATTCCCACTTATAGGGGGCCGGGGGGCCAAAAATAATTTTTTCTTAGATAAAAACCGACTCATCACAAATTCCACAATTTTCAGCGTGTAGGTAAAAACATAAAACTTTTGGAAGTTGTTGGGTACCCTCTCACGACTTAAAATTGGCGTAAAATAATTTTTAAATGCACACTCATGAGGGCAGGGGCCCCGAAAACGTGCTTTTTCCTTATATGTGCTATATAAAAATTGAAAATCACTCATTCTCTTATTTCCCGAATAGGCAAACGCATGAAACTTTGGGGGTTTGTTAAATTCACTTCCACGATGTTAGTAGGTGAAAAAATATTAAAAATATCCCTTACTGGGGGCCGGGGGGGCCCTAATGTAGTTTTTTCCTAATATTAACTATATAAAAAGTATAAATCACTACTTCTCCCAATCCCCATGTAGGTAGAAGCATACAACTTTTGGATGTTGTTGGGTACGCTCTCACGACGAAAGTTGGCGTAATTTTTTTTTCAAATGCACACTCATGAGGGCCGGGGCCCCAAAAACGTGTTTTTTTCCTTATATGTGCTACATAAAAATTGAAAATAACTAAGTCTCCTATTTCCCGAATAGGCAAACGCATGAAACTTTGGGGAATTGTTAAATACACTTCCACGATGTTAGCAGGTGAACAATTATTTAAAATATCCCCTACTGGGGGCCGGGGGGCCAAATGTAGTTTTTTCCTAATATTAACTATATAAAAAGTAAAAATCACTTATTTTCCCATTCGCCATGTAGGTAGAAGCATAAAACGTTTGGAAGTTGTTGGGTACTCTCTCACGACGAAAATTGGCGTAATATTATTTTAACATTTACACTAATTTGGGCGGGGGCCTCAAAAACGTGTTTTTTTTAATATGTGCTATATACAAATTGAAAAGCACTATTTTTCTTATTTCCCAAATAGGTAAACGCATGAAACTTTGGGGGTTTGTTAAATACACTTCCACGACGGCAGCAGGTGAATTAATATTTAAAATATCCCTTGCTGGGCGCCGGGGGCCCAAATATAGTTTTTTTATGCACTCACACACTCACTCATCACTAATTCTACAACTTCCCGCAGCAAAGCGCGGGGAAATTGCTAGTTAGTTATACATAAAGCAATTAACTCCAATTTAGAAATACAACTCAAAGATAAATTAATACAATCCTCAGATAAAAACACCTTTCTTATCCCGTATGCAAGAACAAACACATACATGTTTTCTTTCTTTCTGTCCGGTATTCGGGCGTGAAATGGGCTGCCTGAAGAAACCAGGAAAGCCAACACCAGTGGCGTAGCTAGAACTTTTGTCGCCCGGGGCGGACTCCAATATTCCGCCCTTTTAGGAGCCACCCATAAATGAAGTTACGCATCGGGGGGGGGGGGAGGAGAGTCACACATGTGACGTTATTCAAAACACGCAACTTTAAAAAAAAGTTCCACTTAAATATATAATTACCACCACTTTATTCAATGACGTTTTACGTGGTTACGCGCGTATTACGATATTAGAGTAAGTGCGGCCTTACAATAAAAACATATTTAAATGACCAAAAAAATTATTTGAAACATGCTCATTTCAAAAAGAAAATACAGCTTTTATGCAGGGAGGGGGTGGGGTCTATGTGACGTCACATTGAGCAGTGGCGTCGCTAGGGGGTGCGGAGGGGGCGGGCCGCCCCTGGTGTCACCATCAGGGGGGTGACACCAGACCATAAAATTCTATATATTCCCGTTATTTGGCACTGGAAAACACGGAGGAGTTCTATGGATTAAATCATGAGGGGGTGACACCATGAGCTACCGCCCCGGGTGACACCAACCCTAGTGACGCCTCTGACATTGAGGAAGGGGTCTACGTTTTTGTTTCGTAACTCCGTGTGACGAGGGGGCAGTGGGTAAAAAATCAGCCAAAATCACATGACGTCATTTATGGACGGCCCTTATGTCAATCATAAGATGTTTTTTTATAAATTAATAAACATGAATAAATAATTGTAATTGAAACGATGTACATTGTAAGAGGTGGGGGAGAATTTTACCATAGCATGCCCTATTTATGTAAGTATTAAATAAAAGGGGTCTCTCATGAGATGAAATTACCTATAAATACACATTTATAAAAATACAACATAATTGTTTTGAAGGCCACAAGAAAGTTATTGTGGTCGTAGGTCCCCCCACCCCTCAAATGAGAAAAAAACATGTTCCAAATGTATGCCCCAAAACATTTACAATTAATATGCGTTTATTTTTAATTTTAAAATATATGATTTTTTTAAATAAAAAAAACATTGTATTTATCAGTATGTAAACACATTTTTCATTATTAATACATTTACTTACTTACTTAGCTTTCATAGTAGAAAAATCGTGTATTATGTTATCAAAATTTAAATTATTTGTACTATCTTATTCTATGGACAATAGTGCAAGATTTTGTAGTCTTAAATAACTTATTGTGGAGCAAATAAATTTTTTTTCAACTAGATACATTGATAGCAAATGTTGAAAAAACTCTAAGCCAAATTTAATGTTGGGTTAAGAATTTTCCAATCTATACTGTTGAATATATTTTAATAGATCAAGGGGGAATTTCCCCCCGTTTTTTAAAAACATAATGCCTCTTCTTGTAGTGTGAGTACAGCCGGGGCTGATTTAGGCTACTGCAACCTATGCAGTTGGAGTGGGTACCGCGCTTTCATAGGTCCCACCTGTCTTAATTTTCACTTATTATCCTAATTAATACATTATCCCTACCTAAACTAGGCCCCGCGCAATCCTTTTCGCATACTAAGCTGCATAGCGCCCCGCATATGCTAAGACGGCCCTGTGGAATGCCATAAAAACCTGGATCCTTTCTCTTTCAATATTGAAAAATCTTTATCATTGTAAATTTGTTAAAATTTTGATATTCAAATTCTTCATTTAGTAGGTTAGATGGTATTATACACGAATATTTCCTTGCAAGGACAAGTAACTCATCAGCGCGTTCTTTTATATTCTTTTATAATTATGTCACTGGATAAAAACTTTCTCGATGTACTTCTTGCTCTAAAGATAGAACCACGTCTACTGAATTTTCCCCACTCATATTTTTCTCCTTATAACTCGGTGTTCAGTTGATATCTCCAACTCTCTGTAACAGCGTTCTGTATTAGTAAAATAAAAATATCTTTGTTCCATGAAATGGGTTTGCATTAATTTAAAACAGAGACGAGTTCCCATAAATTGAGATACCATAGATTGCATTGAACTGAGTAAAATTCCATCATCTGATATCGTTTAACTAGTTACTTCAGATTTTTCATAAGTTAATAAGTTACCTTACAATAACTTTATGAAACCTGAAACAGTAATAAAAATTATTACTACTTGCAAGTTAAACACAATATTTGAACCATCATGACTGAAGTTCTTGTTAGCGCATCATTCTGCACATGTCAAAATTCCACACAAAAACTTTCATGGCGATATTAATAGTACATATTTTCGAACCAGCGATGATGTGTTGTTTTTTGTGCAGTTTTCTTATAAAAACGCCATCTGTAACGTATACCACTTAATTTTCAACAACAACACAAAAAAAAGCGTTACCATTTTGAGCAATTTTAAATTTTTTAACGGCTTTGCGTTAGTTATAACAACCACTGTATAATAAAACAAATGTTGCACGAATCCGTTAATTAAGACTAAAACTTAAAAATATATTTTTGTTTCATCTTGGTTTTTCCCCTTCACAAGAGAATTTTTTTTTTTGGCTTTAATTTTCAAATGCCCACAAAAGCCGCCCTCTGAATGAGTGCCGCCCGGGGCAGGCCGCCCCCCTCCGCCCCCCAGCTACGCCACTGGCCAACACTTTATCATCCTTTAAAACTCTAATAAGAATACAGGACTAAACACAAACCATAGATATACGTAGGGTGCCGTTCATAAATGACGTCACGCGCCTAGGGGGGATGGGGTCACACTTTTGTGACGAGGGGGTAGGGGGGTTGGAGAATGTGACGTCACATCAAAAGGGTAACTTTAAATAAAAACTTCCACTGAAACATCTGGTGGCTTACAATTTATTTTGTAACCTTTTTTTTTTTAAACCATCAATGCTTCTCAAAGTGCTGTCGGTAGGCCACCAGATTCTGGTTTGCGTAAGTTATCAAGAAATCAAAATTAAATCTAATTATAATACGTGTACTTAAATTTGAGAACCCACAAGAGAACGTATGGAATTGTTACCCAGCGTCGTTTGATGTTGACATCAAAGCATTTGTGATGTAGCCACCACTCCGTTTGGTTCTCTTTCGACAGGAGTCGGCGAACTTTTTTGCCCGTTATGCCACAATATTCAAGTTTATTTTATGCGTCACCCCCCTCCCCAGGCTCGAGGCACTTCCCACATTCCTGCATGAGTCGGGGATCTGGGGGGGGGGGAATGGCGTAAGCCCCCCCCCCCTTAAATGCAACTGGTGAATTTTAGAATCATGATATGTGTATAAAAATGATGCAAATAGTATTATGTGAAGATATTTTAAGTCAAAACGACATGGAATATGAATATTCATTTTTTTAAAAAAAAAGGGGGGGGGGGCAGGAATCTATTTGATAAAATGATACACGTTTTAAGTTTGATATAATTGTTTGATTGGTTTTTGGTCGAACGCCCCTGTCCATTCTAGATATAATGACAAATGTGCCTATTTAAAATGATAAAAGTTTATGTAAATATTATTGTTACCCCAAAGGTGCGGATTCTAGCGAATTTTATATGCCCACAATGTTTCAGCATTACCACCAAGAGTTCCCCTTTCACCCCAAATAGATAATTTACCGCTGTTACCCGACCCCTTCGTGAAATCACCCGATAGCGGTAGCAATGTATTTTTCCATTAGTTTATTAAAAAAATTGAGGGAAAAAATTCTCGGGAGCTTCGGAGTGAAAAGTTTTGATAGTTTAGGATATTTTACTAATGTCATAGTAGCAGGAATTACTTATTTTGAGACGTACAAGATGACACCATACTTTCCTGCACACATGTGTAGGTTCGTACAGTAGGCCTACTCACCATATCCCTGTTCCAGCGCATACCTAATACTTTTTTTTTTTTTTATAGAAAACATGAGATTTGATATCAATGTGGTATTATTTTTTTTTCCAGATCAAATGACTTTGACGTGCATATACTTAGAAGGAAAACTGTCATTATAAGATCAAAATAAATTTGACGAATCGTCCTGTATCTATCTTTATATGATATCAAAAATGAAATGATCCTTGTAATATCAATAGTCTTTCTAGCGAGCTGGAAGGTTAGTCAAATCAAAGGGTTTTTGACATTACCGCTGCATTGTTCGTTAGCTGTTTTACTATGTCTTGGCAACTAAAAAAATTTCAAAATTACGTTTTTAATAAAAATAACTCGAATTCATACTTAATCTTAAAGGGCTTCAGGCTTAGGCCATGTAGGGGCCAATTTCGCTATCACTTAAATTCAGAGAAAATCACGTCAAAACGGGACAAGAATGCACAGGTATTTGTTGAATAGAAAAATTCTTGCCGGTCGTCAAATACGAAAAAGTTTGAGAAGCACTGTCCAGTTATTTAATGTCGTTTCACATAGCTTCACGCGTGTTACGATATTACAATGGAGACCTACTTAAAAAAAGATACTTATATGACAAAATGTGTGATTTGAAACATACTTATTTTAAAATGGAAAAAGTTGTGTTTTTTTTTTGGGGGGGGGGGGCGGGGGATAAAGTTTTTGGGGGGTTTTTGGTAAGGGGGGGGGGGTTACTTTTTTTTACCAAACGGGGGCGGGGGGNGGTTAAAGCTTTGAGGCGTATTTTGGAAAGGGGGGGGGTCTAACTTTTTGTAACGACGCGTGACGAGGGGGAGGGGGTGAAAAATTGGCAAAAATTGCGTGACGTCATTTATAGACGGCCCCTAGGACGCAATAATCTTCAGTTCAGAAGGATCGTCTGTAATATATAAGATAAGATAAATATCCATAAAAAAAATGATACGATTTAATTTATTTACATTAAATAAATAAATAAAAAATGTTTACTGGCGCATAAATCTAACATTGTGCATCCTTTCATCTCCAAAGAAGAAAGTATAGCCTCATTTCAATGGATTAGTTATTGACTACGTGATAAAATATTGACTGGTATTTCGAACTTGCATTGAAATAACGCAAACTATTTTCTAAACCACATTTATCAAAAAAGCTTAAAATTCTCTAATTGTAGATCTATCTCATGACAGCAGCGTATTTGAATAGAAAACTATTGCGTTATTGGTTTTACTTGTACGCAACTTTGTTGAAATTAAAATAGATAATACATTTTATTATAGCTATTAAACGTGCGCTCCATCTAAAAATTTTAGTTTAAATGCATAATTTATATTTTATTTGAACAGGGAGGGAGACCCGTCGTTGGTTGTTATTATTGTTTTTTTTTCCATTTACCATCGCGGTAATGGTAACATATAACGGAGTGTCTACTGCTACGACAAAGTAACGGCAGACAACCCGCGCGGATGTGGCTGGTGCTACGACATGTCGTAACGCCAGCAACATCCGACCGGGTTGTCTGCCGTTACGACAAGTTACGACATGTCGTAAACAATTTTTTGTATTTTCAAATATGCTATTACTAATACTTAAATACTAAACCATAATTCTCATAATGAAATATCATGATCACTAGATAAGCTTATTAATGAATTTTAAAGGTTTAAAAGAAAATCTAGATTGAGCCATTAAATGAAAAACAGTTATAATTTTAAAAAATTACTGATTTTCATCAGCTTGGCTAGATCAAGTGATAGTCGGGTTGCTCTGCAATGATACGACACTAGTGATAGCGGGATCGAATCCCGCCGCCGTCATGTTTTTTTTTTTTT